>VZSC01002774.1:0-30231 GCA_013398225.1 Steatornis caripensis | reverse complement strand
GGAGAGTGGCCTAGCAATTACCTCCGCCAGCTCCCTCAGCACTCGTGGGTGCATCCCATCAGGACCCATCGATTTGTGGGTGTTCAGTTTGCCTAGCTGCTCTCTAACCCAATCCTCATTGACCGAGGGCAAGTCTTCATTTTTGCGTGCTTCCTCTCTTATCTCCAGAGTCTGGGAGTCCTGAGGGCCAGTCCTAGCAGTGAACACTGAAGCAAAGAAGACTTGTCAAAATAATTTTAAGTTTCGTATCAATGGTCAGGCCTATACAATCTGTATTAAAAAATACCTGAATTAAAAATAGGCACTGTGGGGAAGGAAATGACCCCAAAGTTACTTATAAGAATCAGTACCTAAGGAGTCAAATAGGAATATTTTTGACCAAAAATAAATGACCATAATTGTCAGTCAGATCCTAGAACATCCATATTTTTTTGCAATGATGAGGGCTCTTCTTTTAAATATTCTCTAGAGGATTTCTCTATAAAGCAGAAACGCCTTATAGCTACTACTATCCAATGAAGGAAGGGTAAAATAAAACCTAGATCCTGTGTAATGTCTCAGGCCTATTTGCTTTCTGCCCATCACAACAGTAAGAATCTTTTCTGGCAATTTAACAAAATTGACAGAAGAAAGTCCGCTTTCATGTCCTTGTCAGACAAAAACACAATTAAAATGTATGTACATGCTTCCGAATATAAACAGGGAGCATAGTCCGAACAGCCAGACCTACAAACATGAACTCATTTAGTGGCCATAAGCGGTTGTGTATCTATCTCAGAAGTCTGCTGTGAACAGACGAAAATATCCCTTTGCCGAAGCTGAGATGTGACTGTGAGCTGCATCCAGCTCTCTGGCCAAGACAGTCAATGCTAAAGAAAGTTTATGTGTTCTTGCTGACATTTGAGAGTTGTGAGCTATGATCTGGACTTGCTATGTTGGCAAAAGAAAAGGAAAGGTCACCTCATCTCATCAGGGAAACTGTCAGTAACTAAAGGATAATCCTCCTCAGTCTCAACAGCAGTTACAGGGAAGTTGATGCTAAGGTCAAGCAACAAGGCAAGACCAATACTAGTGCCAATGAACCTGTCAACATTAAACACCTCTTTTTCAGAGAAGTACTTTCACACTTCAGTATTCTGTGATTCAGACTGTATCTTGGCGTGGTAGGGTTTTTGCCATTGATTCTTAGGTGCACCTAAAACTGTCACACATACAAGAGGCCAAGCAGACAAGGCTGCACACAGGAAAAGGACAGTCCTTCAAAGTCTAAAGGTGACATTGAAGGAACCCAGCAACAAATGCTAAAAAGCCCAACCAATTTATTAGGTGTTTTACACTCTGTGTGTGTACTTACTTGCATTTCTGAGCTTGTCAGCCACACAGGTGCCTGCATTGCTACTTACTCTAAAATTGCAGTCTGTATCAGATTGTGTACTGAGGAAAGCAATAAGCTTTTACTACCATGGATGGCATCAGAATTCACAGTTCCTGCGCCGCCTAAAAGAAATGACCAGACCAAGCAAAGTTTGCAGTGAAATCAGCATGTGTTTAAGTTAAAACAAGAATTTCATTTACAGAAAGGGAAAAAAAAATTAAACATCACTTTTCCAACCAACACACAAGATCTCAGTGCTGGGATCAGAAATTATACTGGCACAGTGCCCTTTGCCCATGTGGACAGTATTTCCAAGTGTGCTGCTTTATTATTTCTATGCCAGCTTGATATTACAGCAATTCCAACACGAGGGAATAACTTGAGAGATTTTTCCAGTACCAAACTTGATGGCAATGGCTTTTTGAAAGTTTTTCCCGTGTTATTCCACTCAGCATAACCAAACACAAAATATATGCAGCCAAGACAAGTGATCGTCAGCAGGAGGTAGTGCATCTCCTTACCTTTTCCCAGATCAAGGTGAAAAAGAGACCACTCCTTGAGAATGGGCTTTATGCCAAACACAGGTAGCTTTGCTATGGCAATTACTAGGCTGTAATATAGGAGTCTTACCCCATTTTTATCAAGTCATTGAAAGGAAGGACTAGTTGCAAGTTCTCTTTCTGCGGGATAATCTTTGACAAGTTTGAGAGATGGGGGACCACATATTACTGGGTGATCGGCATCTGGAGACTCAAAACTGGTGATGGATTAAGAAATTCTCTCAGAATTCTGCTAGGGAACAATGCCACCAGTGTGTGGGCATAAAAAAGAAATGGATTTTACTTATGTAAGCGTTTAAAAATCCGTGTGTGCTTAGTAGAGATTTGATAAAAGGGAAGAGCTGCATCCTTAAAGAATCTATACCCGTAAAGTGAGCTCAGACCTCTTCTGCCTTGACTAGTCTAACACAGCAGCTAAGAAAACTCACTCTCTTTTGAATCATTACCAGGCTTTGCATCTGCTGATCCCTGACAGTAAATTTTTTTTTTAAATTATTTTCTTTTTCTTTTCTGTTCATCACTGCAGGAGCAAACCTGAGTTTTTCTAAACTGGTTGCCCCTCTCTACTCAAGCTCAGGTAGGGATAGATACTGGAATTAACAATGGTGAGTTTATTTCTTCCGTAGGAGACAGAAAGAGAAGGAAAGAGATGTGATGGGGAGTTGGGATACAAGATGGAAACCAGGATTGCCTGGATGAAGAAATCAGATGTAGCTAAGAGAGATGAGGATACTAGAGAGTGCTGTGAAGTCTGCACCTGACCTTTTTGCCCAGCAAATAAAGCAAGAGTCTGGTAGAAATCACTCTGTGATCATATAATTAGAAATCGTATCATAATCTGAAAAAGAGGTATCAAATTCTGTTTGCATATGAGAATTTAGTTGTCATTTCCTAACTTTGTGTACTTGAGTTTGCAACCACAGCGATGTTCTATTAATGTAGGTTTTGTGTGTAAGGCTGGATATTACAGAAAAAGAATGGAAAAGATGGAGACTAATGAGGTTTTTGTTGCTTCAAGCTTGTACTGACTGCATTGCTCACGAATGCCTGTATGAACAGGAAGATTTTCCTAGTTTCTTTCTAGTCTTGGCATTTATAGAAAAAAACCTAATTGGCACAAATAAGAGTCAGATGCCTAGATGTCTTTTATGCTATTGAAGGTCTCAGAATGTTATGACACCCCAAACCATTTGTATTTGTTGTAGCTACAGTTAGAATAGGATTCTGCCATCAGATTTGGGGTTTGCTCCCTGAAATAATACTCACAACAGGTATTCTCCCTTCTGAGCATTTCTGAAGAAACTGGGGCACTAATGAATTACGTTTTTGAAGAATATTTTGACAGCATCAGCGTAACAGGGTGTGAACAGGAAGACAATCCTATCTGCCACTATCCGCATGGTAAAGATGCAAGTGACACCTGCATGACAAACTGAGTGCTAGAACATAGAGCTGTCATTGTTTGATTTCCATCCACCTGCCCCGTTACCTCAGTAGATCAATTGTTTTATATACTAGTAATCAGGTGCACACAGTAATTCTTTTGATAATCTCTCTCACCACTGTTAAGCAGAGTTAGACTTAGAACAAAGAAAGTTGTGGCATACCCTTCCTGCAGTAACTTGTAGCAGAATGTCCATGTAACTAACTTCAGGTGACAAAATGTCTAATCCAGCAGAGGTGCAAGCAGAGCATACTGTCTTAAGACATTAGGAGGCTCATTTGAAAGAGGAATTACACCAGCTGAATTAATATTATGTTCCAGTCAATTTTCAAGATCTGTGTTCCTTCTGCTAGGAAAGGAGGTAGCCTTTGGGAAAATAATAATTTTCAGTTTACTCTGCTGCAAAGAATAGCCTCAGAAGAAGGATGTACTTGAAGCCAATTGTCACAAAATGTTTGGGTTAGCCAGAGAGCTTGAGACTTCACAAGTATGCCTCAGTTACGCAGTGCGATGGAGTTTCAGCATAGTGTACATCTCTGATACAACTGTTGCTTAACATGCTATTTCAAAGGCATCCTTTGAAGAAAATTTCAGTAGACCCAGTCTCCAGCCTGTCCACAGGGTAGTTGTGCTGTTCCACACCACGTTTAGTGAGAAAGTGACACTTTCTACCCTGGAATCTTAACATATATGGGACTGATCCCTTGAATGACAGGATTACACAACAAGGTTAATAGCCCCATGACTCTACTTGCCAATTAATCTTGATGCAAACATATAGCTACCTTTGTTTTTTCGATATCTTCTTCTTCCCTTACTTTTGTAAACAAAAGTTTAAAACTCAGAAGAGAACGTTTGCAGACCCTGGGGCATCTGCCTTTCTCTGGAGACTGAAGATGGTTACCTCAACGCGATATGTCAACTTCTTAGCAAGCTGCTAATTCTAGGAGTGTGAAAGCAATATACATGCTTACATTAGGTGTGTGTCATTTCACCAGGGACAGAAAGATACGGACTTATTTTCTAAAATTGGATGAAGTGGGAAGGGTAAATGCAGGAGGACAAGTAGTTAATAGAAATTACTAAGAAATACAATACTAAAAATATCCTGTCTGCACCAGTTTAAATTCACACCTACTCCCCTCTGAGCAGGAAAGAGAAAAAAGAAATTCTCCATCTTCAGCTCTCAAAACTTCAACTGGCTCCCGGGTACTGAGCACCAAAACATTCAACTTGCAGATGTTGGCAGACAGTACTCAAACCTTACCATATTTCCAAAGGATCCATTCTTCAACACCAGGCTGCCAACTTGAGTGTCAAAATTCCAAATGACTCTCAGCGCTGCTTGAGGGCAAACCATCACAACAACTGCCTGGGTGCCTCGCACAATGTTGTCAGCCTGACAAGGCTAAGCTGGATTGTAGAGCAAACCATTCTGCTGACACGTGGAGTGTGCACTTCATTCCTTAGCCTTTTCCTGTAGCTACCGTGGCTGTTACCAACTCTACTTCCAGTATTGCTGCTCAAATCTATTGCTTTTCTGAGACCTAGACATTAGTTGCTGATGAACCTCATCAGAAGCATATTCGCTATTTAAACCTGAGGACGGCAGTGACAAAGCAAACCAGACACTCTGAATAATACTACAGAATGGACTTGGAGGGGATGGTGAGCAAAGAGGAAAGAACCAAAGAGTTGCATCAGGTACTTAGAAACTTCATGTGAAATGAACACAACAGTACACCAGGCTGGAATGTAACTGGTGGAAATGTGGGCACAAATGTCTTTTTGACTGGTTAAGGCTGTTAATGACAAAAATTACACAGCTTCTAATTGGCATGCATGTTAAAAACTATGCCCCAAACAAATAGCAATTAGATAGGATTCTGAACATGCTGTGTAACATGAGCCCAAATGAACAGGACTCGGAGAGGAAATTACAAGTGAGTTTTAGCGGTTACTGCAAAGTATCGCAAATAAATTCTTTGTATTTACATGTTTTGATGATGTCAAGCTCCAGGAGCTCAGGAATTTTCTTGAGCTTGTTGCAAGTTCTGCGGCTCAGTGGAGGTCTGAGACTCTTTGGGACAAGATTGAAGACCCCATCTCTAGCCTCAGTGAGTCACCAAAGTCTATGGGTGCTGAGACCACGAATCTGGAAGAGTTATACAGACATGCTAAACACTGCATGCTGCCAGTTTTCCCAGAGACAACAAGAAGGCTTTCATAGGAATATGTAAACCTTTGCAGCAGATCAGCCCCAGAGGTGGACCAAGTAAGGTGTGGTCCAGCAGGCTGCTTTGTCTGTGCCAGGGCCATGGAAAACCAGGTTGGCTGCTGTGACCACCACTGTCACCCCCCAGAAAACAGGCAGGATGCCTGGTGTGATGTCCACTGCTGGGTTTGGGAGGCCTCTCCAGCAGTGCTGTGTCCAGCAACATGCTACCCACCCTCTCAGTGTTTCCAAAGGTGGACACTTTTCATGTGGTCTGCAGTCTGTCTCCCTCCAATTCCTTTCCCATAGCAACAGCAGCCCCATCTTTACTCCCTCTGCTTTGAAGCAGAAACTTTGCATTTTGTATATGTTGTGAGAAGTGCTAGCTGACTCTGCTTTGCAGGAATGTATATATATATCTGCTACATGTATACCAGAAATCCCCTCTGATTTAATGATAAAAAATGGTCTGTCCTGTTCAGCTCTTTGGTAGGTTTTGTCAAGCAAACAAACAAACAGAAAAAGACAGCTTCTTAAGAGATTTGGAATGGTGGAAGGTGACCCAATCTGGGACAATATGGGAACAGAGATGAGTGAAAATCAAATGTGCATGAACCATTTATCATTATTAGAGATTATTAGGTAGGATTGCTACATATATTTGTGCACATAACTTATTTTTTTTTAATTCTAGGAAAAGCTTACTACATTTTTCTCTATCAAGAAATACTACCTAAAGGTATTACTCCTAGTAGTTGTGGATGAGAGATAAGTAATTTCATACAGTGGTATGCACATTCCATACAACTAAACTCACCACCTTTCTAAAAGCAACAGTCAAAACAACCTCCCCCTCACCCTTTGAGTAGACAGATTCATAAATTCTTTGAAATCTTATCTGACATTCACATACCCACAAAACAAGGGTCTCACTGTGTTCTGAACTGTGAGACTTGGTAAATGAGTGATGCAGAATCCCCTCCTAGAATTGCAGGATCTCAACTAAAAATACACTTGAGGTATGTCTCATCAGGCACTGAATCTCTCCACTGATTTTGGCAGGAATCTGCTCTGTTCCCCTATGCTTACCAGTCTCTTTATTTGAAAAAATAACTAAACAGTCTGAATAAATTGTCACGTAAGTAATTGTTTCCAAGAGAACCAAAAGATGCAGTAATAAAGAAGAACTAGTTAGGTGGAAACTACTGCTGGTGTTATGAAAACATTGCTTTGGGAAATAAGTTCTTAAGTAGTAATTTGTATGGGATACACGGCTAGTTTTTCGGTTTGACACATGTTCTCTTCAGGGGGAAAAAAGAAATCAACCTGACTTCTGTACTTCTGTAGTTACAAGAACTTTTCTAAATTTGTGATCTATTCACTTCATGTGTTTCCAGTGTTTCCAGATTCCCTTGGTTTGTTAAAGCAGTAATTCATAGGTGCAAGTGGAACTCTGGGCAGTGGGAGGGAGTAAAAGGTAACAAGAATAAAGAACAATTATGTGCAGCACAGACAAGCTACTGAAGAACTTTACTGCTCGTTTCTGGATTCCTTTTTTTTTTTTCCTTTATGGCTTGCTTTGGTGGGAGTTGCAGTCTAAAAGCTTTAACTCACTGTTAATGCTTGTTCTCATCTGGAAATAGATACATTTAAATGCTCATACTGTTGTATAAAAAGTGTAAAGAATGCCCGTAAGAGGATCTTTTCCTTTAGCAAAAAGACACAATCTGATTAGAACATTATATAATCTTAATACACATTTGGTATCTTTGGTATTTAACTCAGAACTCAACTCCTAAGATGCTAGTAGTTAGTGACATGCTGGAAAACATAAAAATACCAGTTTGATGCATTTTTCATGGGTCGTCCAGAACTGATGGATATTGCTAGATGAGAAGGAGCACATGGGAGGGAAAGAAGGATGGCTGCCAGCAGTACAAGAGTCACTGTTGCTCCCTTCTCTACAGCTATGACAAGAGCCAATGCTTCAGCCATAAGCAGGGACAGATTAGTGGTGGAATAGGAACACTGAGAGATACCTGGCCTCTAGAGGAGGTTGGGAGTGTCTGAGCAAGAAGATAGACACTGAATGCAAATCCTCAAAAGCGAGTAAATAAAGATAAGCATTAAGAACATGTGAGGGAGAAAAAAGAGAGAGGTGGAGGTGGAGAGGGGTATGGCAGGGAGAAGAGATTGCAGCATGGTGAATGAAAAGGTGGAGGTGGACAATGGAGCCGAAGACCTGTGCAAAAATAAACACAAAGGATGAAAGAAAAAGAGACTTTGCTGTTTCAGAGAACTGAGGGAAGGAATTAAAATTAAGTCTGGCAGAAGATCATAGAGATGAAGCAGAGAAGACTGAAAACGTCTTCCAAATTGCAGCCCACAGATTTCCCAGTGCGCTGAATGGCGCTCAACAAATCTCATTCAATTTGTGGAACATTCAAAACACCTTTAGTTAATTTTGTAACCTTCTCCCTGGAAAAGTGCTACGCTTTCTATACCACTAAAGATGTGTCTCACAAGCGGATGTAGTGATTAATTTGACAGGTAATTAACTATTGAGCCCAACTGTCCCATCAGTAACCAACTTCAATAGAGAGACCAGTGAATGTGATGACAGACAATGGAACATTAATGAGTAAAATAATGATAATTCTGTAGATGTGAAACAGAAATGACAAAACAGCTATGTTGGCTCTTTCCCACTCTTAGCTGGTGCACTAAAGAGGTGTAGTCAGTCAGTCTTCAAATGTTACATACCAAAGCAAAAGTTAAGATGAAAGGACTGAGCTTATCCATTATCTGACCTCTTAAAAAAGGAGAGGGCATTTTATGAATATCCACTCTGAGTACAAATGAACTTAGAATTTAAGCAAAACCCAATATATTTGATTTATAAATACAGCGTAGAGAATGATCCTTCATTTTTTGAGTTCTTTGCATCGTTCAAGGACTCCTGCCCCCTTTTACTATCCAATATGGATCACGCTGAAAGTAAATTCACCTATTAAATTTCAGCATCTCCAACAAATGCATTAACATCTTATCCAAGCAGATTGTTCCAAGAGATTTTAAAATGGTTGGTACATTTTATATGCAGCAAAGGTCTTTAGAGGCATCTGTTAATTTGGCAAGGACTGAAGCACTAGGCTTCATCACAGACGAAGACCATGTCAGACAGGATGAACTTCTGATGAATGTTGACCACTGAGGCTAGTAATAACTAATTATGGCAAATGTTTCTCCCACAGGGGCACTCCCAGTTCTTCACACAACAGACACTGAGAATATTTGCAGCTACCTTTGTCGATCCCTGTAAACTGATGAAGCCCCCACCAAAATGCAACTGAAAGTGCTGCCTTTGTCATAGCACCAAGGTCTCATCCTTTCTGCTTCCAGCTTTATTAACAGGAAGGTTGTTCAAATAAAACCCCAACCACACCAATCACCAAAACATCAAAGCAAAGTAACTCAGGGCAAGAACTTAGGCTTAGCTGTTGCTGGCTTTCCTTCTCTCAGAACTTTCTCCCAAATACTCAAAGTCCACATCTGCCTCCAGCAGACAGCAGAAGATTCTGGCACATTCCAGTCTCTGCTGAGTCTGGGCCAGCAAGAGGTTCCTGCTCATTTGTCAAATCCGATTTGAAGTTCAGCTAAAGATTTTTGTGTTATGAGGGTTTCACAGCCCCTTTCTGCAGAATGCAGTGCAGATGAAACATTTGAATTAGCAAAAGGATATTGCAGAGTTTGCAAGGCAAAATTAGACCAGGTAGATAGATACAATTGCAGAAGGAGCATTTTTAAGAGTAAGAGAAATAAATGTCACATTAGGGTTAGAGTCCTCAGAGAGAGAAAGTTAGAAGTGAAACTCTGTGACTTCAAGGGTCTTTGGAAAATGGCTACTTACTCCTTGGATACTGTAGCAACAAACCATCTGGTAGGGAGGGATGATGCCAGATGCTGCAACGTCTGCATTGAGGTAGGAGGGGAGCAGATGGAGTAAAGGGAATATGTTCCAGTGTAACAGGCAGATAGAGGAATATTACTTCAGGAAATACAAGCATAAGAGTTAAAAAATGCAGTGGTCCAGCATACTGGGAACTGAAGCTTAATGTAGAGCTCTATTGTCTCCCAAAGACAGAGACAAATTTCTTTTAATGAGAATTTTATTATTGTTGCCCATCTCCGTGACACAGGAGGATCATGGCTCTGGGACCTCCCAGAGACAAAGTTACAGCTAGACAACCGTTGCCCCAGAGAGTGACAGAGAAGAAAGGTTTATAGTGCTGGTGATAGGGTTTCCATGGAGGATGCAGAGGGGAAGGAAAATAAATGTTTTGAAGATGCTGTACACAATCATTCAAATTCCAAGCTGGGGCTGACGTAAATCTCACTCTGAGAATGAAGGATGACAGGGTTGCTGTGGGACTAGCAGCTAGCAGTGGACCACCCCATGAAGACAGATTTTCACTTACACATTAACTTCACGATATGCAGTTTCCAGTCCTGTTGATGCATCCTTATGTCTCCAGCAGCTGCCCATGCATGGTATGTGTTACGGTAGAGGAATAATGAATCAGAGAATGTTTTCTCATGAGACTAAGCTAAGCAAGATGCCTGTCTGGTGGTAGCCAGCTTCTTTACTAATAAAAAATTCAAACCATTACATAGCACTGGCTCCAACACAGTCAACCTCTACCTTACAGAACAGCTGACAGTTAGACCAATTTTAAAGCATACAAATCTCCTAGTCTGGACTGCGTATTTCCCGAAAGGAGCAGAACTGAGCTTAAAAAACAAAACAATATACCCTGAAAAGACTAGTTTTAAGAGGCGCTTGTCACTAGACAGGTACCCGATAAAGGAGTGGTTTAAACCGCTTTTCCCTGGCATCCCTTTCACCTGTGACTCTTGACCTGAAAATCAGCTCACAGCAGCACTGTAATCACAGAAGCAACAATATCAGGCCCTGACCCCTCTTTCTGGCAAACACAACTGGAGGAACAGCTGAGATCATGATTTGTTGGGGTAGAAGCAGCAGTACAGAAAGCATTCATTTCCTTAGCAACTAGGACAACCTCTTCTTTAATTAGAACACCATGGTCTGAACTTTGCTGATAAAACCTGCCTACACTGCATGCTCTAACCACGGGTTAGGCAATCTTGCGCTTGCCAACATACAGCAGCCTGCCACGCTTCTGCATGCTGACATTCTCCACACTACCACTCTGTTCTCAGGTCCCACATCTGCAGGCACGCTGTGGGTGGTGGTAATGAATGATACATCTTTGCAGGTTTCTCACCCTGGACTCATGATCCCACATTCCATCACACGTTTTTCTGGGCTGGCAGGCACAGGGTGCTGTGGAATAACTTCTGTGTGCTGACTTGGGATTTGCGACGTTACTGTCTATGCCAAAGGAATTAGTTTACTCGCATTAGCTTAGCAGATATGGTAGAGGAATAAGAGAGCAACCTCACTGCCCAAGCAGCCCTCCTTGGCCTGTCCTTGCTGATTACTGCTCTGTGCCACCCTCTCCCGGAGCTTCTTCCCCAGCAGTGTCACTGACAACTAATAGACTTGCGCAGGAAATCACCGAGATGCAGTGGCACCAGCAATTACAGAATACGCTCTTCTAGAAGATACATTGTAGTGCTATTGTGCTCTGTTTCTGCACCGATATTACAGGGAAATAAACCCCAATTAAATAAAAACCTGATCAAGAAAAAACTAAATATCTGGATGAAAACAAGTTTTGAGAAAAACTAAAAATAAGGTTTTACAAAACCATTGTCATAGCTGTAGCTACAGCTCATATAGAGCCATTGAAACTTCTATTAGCACAGCAATAGTAGCATGAAGTTCAGAGCAGACAGTAAAACTGGTCTAAGATACCACACGGTCAAATATTTATTCTGGGCTGAGGTCTGTACTGCCATGGATATTGGAGAGGTAGAGTCCAAAGCTAGCATGGGTATGCCTTGTCTGAAATCCTAACACTCCAGTGGAACAAATCCTCCTCTGAGACAACAGGTCTCACTAGGTGGAGTGCAATCATAAGAGGAAAAAACTAAATTTTGATTTTTAAAAAATCATTATTTAATAACAATATGAATTAAGGGAGCAAAGTCCTCTCTTTTTTCCCTGTTTTAATGAATTAAGCCTGGGGATTAGGGAAAGAACACAAGATCACTTACCGCATTTAGAGGGCCTGCTCAGCAGAACAGTGGATGAGGCTGTGACTACTTGTGGGATCACCTTGAGTATACTTTTACATACAGTTTACATAAAAGCATATGTCAGGAGGTTTCTTAGTTACAAGATCTACATGTGAGAAATGTCGAAGG
This sequence comes from Steatornis caripensis, assembly GCA_013398225.1. Lineage (NCBI taxonomy): Eukaryota > Metazoa > Chordata > Aves > Caprimulgiformes > Steatornithidae > Steatornis > Steatornis caripensis. The sequence goes on along the minus strand of VZSC01002774.1, from coordinate 18,286 downwards.
AATGTTTTGCAATAAAGCAGAGAAAATTTCTGTAGGTATTTGGTTTGGTTTTGGTTTTTTTTTTAATGTTGAACAACATGAACTGAAAGAGAAAGCTGCTGCCACACTACAAGAAGAGAGATACCTGTACAAGACAGCAGATACTCCTTGTAAATGTACTCTCTGAAAACCAAGGAATTGCACCTCAGGATCAGTAAATTCTCTGAGTGCACAAACATACCATACAGTGTCATGCACACATACAATATCAAGCCTATGTTCTCAAATGTGGATAATTCTTGGAATACTAGCGACAAGGTGCTTTTCTTTTGTGCTTCAAAATGTCAGACTTTTAACAGATCATTGCCCCAGCGGAATCAGATTCAGAGAAATGAAGTGCCGTGATCAAAGACACACACCTTCTTCTGAAGAGGCGTTCAGGAAATGCGACTTCAGCTGGTATAAAGAACTGTCACCTCTTTGCTCTGGTTATGTGCATCCCTAAATTAGTCATTAGATAATTCTGCCACTTCACTGAACTTCTGCACATTCTGCATTGAATGTATTTATTCTTCCTTGTCGAGGAGGAAAGGCTTTAGTAGTAGTTATGGAAATAAAATAAAGACTAAAGCTCCCATGCAAATCTTATGTTTTGTGTATTTTTTTATTTGACTATAAAAGTGATATTTAGTCAGGGATATTTTAAAACTGTTGATGAGCATCAATCCCATTGCTAGCTTAATTAAATACTAGCGATTTACCCATTACAAAAGACAGTTTGTTCCATTACAAGATCCTTTCCTAGTGTATGGTGGCATAAAAAGAGAGCGTAATATCAACTGCATTATTTCTATAAAATAGAAATAGTCACTTTAGCTTCCTCTTGTAAAGTGTTTTGAGATCTACTGATGAAAAGTGCAGTAGGGGTAGGTAATTTTATTATTAGTCTAAAAGCTTGTTGCTCCTTTCTGCACTGGCAGATACTCCTCTCAAGCAATTAAGATCTGGATTAAAGGGATGCTATCAATTTAGAGTATTTTTCGCTTTAGTTGGAATGGTAATAATACCTTGGAAACCACACAGTAAAATCTCTTTCCAAATGAAATCTGACATTCTTGAGCACTACCATTTCTTTTCATGCACTGATCCCTCTACCTGTGGAGAGATCTGGCTGACAGTTCCTGCTGCACTCCTGCCCCATGATACTGATGATAACACTAAATTAAACATCTCCTTGGAAGCCAGCAAGCCTCTATTGCTTCTGTAAGCATCTCTGGCAAGCAGGGCTGCCTCTTCTCTTCCTGTGCAATGGAAGCGCGTGGGTATATCTCTTGCTTACTGCATCTTTGTTTCATAACTGAGGACTTAGCCATCAACAGAACACACTTCCCCAGGTTCAGTTTAATCTTGTTTGTTTCACATCCTGAATGCGGCAATCACTTCCAGTTGAACTTCCATGGAAAGTCTTGTGTCAGCCCACACACTCCAGGGCACTGGCAGGATTCGTACACACAGAGAAGCTGGGGTAGTTGGTGCATAATTGGAGTCCTGGCTGCTCTAACATATAGCTTTGGAGATCTCTTGTAACCTTTTATGGGGTTTCATAGCTGTGTTGCTGATTAAGACATGGGAACCTGGGTTCTTGTCCATTAAAATCCACAGTATTTTGCCTTCCAAAGATATTTGCCTCTGGAATTGGAGTGCCTTCCCGTATGGTGATGACCAGTGGGAGGGGGAGTAAAAGAAAGGCAGCAGATATTTGCCGTGAAGTTTTTCTTTCCACTGTTTCTGTCGTGAAGAGATAGCCAGGAGAGGATTTTCAGAGCTCTCCTTATTTGCCAAGTCTCTTTTGTGCTTTCAGAAAAATCTTAAAGGTGTCAGCATCCCAGGACTGAAGAATTTTTGATCACTAATGCCAGGTTAGAGTGCTCCAGAAGATTCAGGAGAGAATTTTATGGCATTTGTTTGCCAAAGGACACATCTTTGAGGTGGAAAACAAAAGCAAAAAAAAAAAAAGTGTTTTGTACTAAAAATACTCCTAAAACTGTAAATTCAGGCATGAGGGCTCCTGTCAGCAATTTCCTTTTGCACATAAATAGTGAATGGGCTAAACCAGGTAACTTTCAATAAGTTTCCTGACTGTGGACAGATCATATGTGTGTTAAAGTTATCTCTCACTGGTAGTTTACACAAGTTTTCCTTTAGGTCAAATAGTTAGAGTCTGACTTGCTGGAGAAAGAGCGCTGTGCATTCAATTCTGATTTGCCATTATCATAAAACACTCTGTAGTGACAATATATATATAACGTGAAAACTGGTGAGCAATGATGAACACGGTGGTGCTATAGTTTGTTGACATGTTTAAAACTCAGCCCTGAAATTGATTCTTTTGAGTGAAGGACTGTGTACAATGGCTACAACTCTTGCCAGAAGACTTTTGTTTGCCAAAGTGGAAGCTGAAGTCCCCGAAATCTTGTTTTACATTCACCCTCAGCAAAGAATGAGCAGCAGCCCCTCTGCTTCACACACTCAGGGCACACACATTCGGCCAGTCCAGGGGACTGTTGGGTTCAGCATTCTTAATCTCTTTATAATTGGATTCTTTGTTGGGCCACTTTGTGTACATTTATCAGCAAAGTCCAGATCAAGAGAGGTCAAGCAAAGCCTCCCCAAATTTGCCACTGCCCTTTCCACAATTGAGATCACTCCTTTAAACTTTAGAAGACCACGGCATCTGTAGACTAGGGTAACATTTACAGATGAAATGTATTTCCATAAGAATGACAGAGGGTCCCTATGGTCTTGCTTGCCTGTGGGAGCAGGGCAAGAGGAAATGCCAAGGGCAAGTCTCTCTCAGACCTGCAGTCTTGTTTCCTTTTGATCCAGTGTGTGTTTCTTTTTAATTCTTCCCTTAAGCGATGAATTGAGCTCCTGCAGCAGAGGAAGGATGGTTGACTTAAAGAGTACACACATAGTAAAAAGGTTACTTCAATCAGAGGGGAAAGAAGAAAAAAAGAAAATGTTCCCAAAANATGCCAAGGGCAAGTCTCTCTCAGACCTGCAGTCTTGTTTCCTTTTGATCCAGTGTGTGTTTCTTTTTAATTCTTCCCTTAAGCGATGAATTGAGCTCCTGCAGCAGAGGAAGGATGGTTGACTTAAAGAGTACACACATAGTAAAAAGGTTACTTCAATCAGAGGGGAAAGAAGAAAAAAAGAAAATGTTCCCAAAATTGTGTGTGCATCTAGAAAAGGAAGTTCTTCTTGTCATAAACAGTGGTATCAAAAGAGACCTCCTTTAAGGCACCTCCAGCAATCCTTCTAGATGACTCTTCTTCCTGTTTTTAGCAGTAACATGAGCACACTGGAGAACCCCACTTCTAGATCAAAACTCCTTTTTTTTAAGCAATGGTACGAATTATCCCACACTGCCCCCTAGTAGGAGATCTTACAGCTCTTCAGGAGAGTACACAGAGCAATTATCAGGCCAAAAAAAATGTTTCAAGTTTACAAAGAGGATCAGACAATAAGTATATTCCTTGACTGGACTCAGAATAAGAAACTATTGACCCCTCACTAAAGGTTGTTTTGGTTTTTAAATTTATGAAGAAGATTCCTCCATGTTATCTCCAAAAATGCTTGTGAAAATGCAGCGTGAGGATGAACGGTTGATCTTTATTCTTCAATATGAATATGCACTGTCCTTCTGGCTCTAGGGAGAGCTCAAGTGGGATGAGCCACAGCGAAAGTACACGTCTCTGGTAATTACTTCTGTGGATGAGAAAGAATGTAATAAAAGCAGGCCATTAATGGACTTCAGTAGTGTTCACGGTCAAAGTACATGAGCTTTGTATCAGCCAGAGGTTGGGAGGGCTAAAGCAATTTCACCAGCTGTGTGATCTTTCTATAACTGGAGCAAGAGGTTTATGAGTGGAAGCTCAGTTCTGAGGACACAGCCTCCCTTGTAGAGTCTTCATGTACATAAGCATACACAAAAGTCTGATGTCCGTCCAAGAGCAAGGACAGTGAAAGCCATTAGTATGAACCCCGTGTTTCAAGCACACGTACCTTAGGACATGACAAAGGAGGAACCACATCCTGGATGAAATCCGTTTCCTTCAATGTTTCTGAAGGGTGCAGAGTTGCTGTGGGGTGTTAGCCAAAAGGTGAAACAATAACACAAAGTTTTTTAGTTAGTTCTTAAAATAACTAAGGCTAAAACGTTTCACACCAACCCTGACAACTTATGTCTGACTGACTTACAGTCCTTTGAGACAGCCAGCCACAGCACTAGTTTTTAAATTCCAGTAAGAAATCCAAAGCTGTCCAAAGCGTCCTTAAGCCATAATGACATAATCATGTGATCTGGATATAAGTTTGTGCTCAAGCCTGTGTGTATAATCAGTGCATGCACAATCACTGGTATTTATTGCTATCTGAGTTTTCAAAGACAAATTCAGTCTCTTGCTCACAAAATTCCTTCTTCTCAGAGACTGCACACTCATTGCTTTTCATATAATAGAGCTAATTTATTTCCCTGTTGCATCACTTTGAAAATGTGGCTGTTTCTGGAATGTTATTGAGCCAAATGGTTTAGATACCTGGCCAAGAGTAAGGCTGTGAAGTTGGAGCAAGTAAAAGTTTGATTCAGTGCCAGTTCCCCAAATAGCTGTATTGTGCACATTCCCCTAGTGCTTTCTTTATACAGGGCAACATCTTCTCTTTGTTTGTCCTTGGATCTTTTAGTTGTATATCATTTTGCCAGTGCTAGAGGTACGTTGGCATATTTCATTTGTGTTTTTGCACCAGCCCCGTACTCAAAATCAGCCTGTGGCTGCACAGGGGTAAGCAAAGTTTGCAGTCTCCGTGTTGAATAGAGTGGTTGCCTGACATTCTCATCTACGGATATAGTGGCTGGACAAGGCTTTGAGAAACCTAATGTAGATTTGAGGTCAGTTTAGAGGAAGAGGGTTGGACCAGATGATCTACTGAGATTCCTTCCAACCTAAACTGTTCTGCAGTTTTTTCCCAAGCCATGCATGACAATGAGCATGATGCAAAGTGGAATTAAAAGCAGACTGCCTTGATTTATTAGAGCGGGGGTAGATGTGGCCAGGACACCAAAAAATGTCACCCCAGCTCACTCACACAAATGCTTGATAAGAGGTGGAGTGCTGTGGAGTGGGGACGGTATCCTCTGTGAGTGCTGATCTCAGCTCTTGGGCAAACAGCAGCCACATTCAGCCAGACAGAAGTGTCTCCTTCCTGTAGATCTCAAAGCTTCCTCAGTCCCACCTCAGGTGCTGAAAGGAGTAGTAGTTTCCTGCTCATGATGGACCCTAAGTGTACACAAGAAAGGCTTCTCCTTGCGAAAGAAGTCTTTTGACTGTAGGTCTTGTCTTACTTTCCAAAATCAGTATCGCTGTCCCACCAAACTGCCAATATAACTGAGCTTAGGACTGCTGTCAGAAAAGCTATCAGCAGCAAGACTCTTTCCCTTTTCTAAGCAACACAGCTATGCTGGCATACTCCAAAGGTGGCTCTGATTCTTGTTACTTGTTGAAGAACCTTACTGGGAGTGCTGTAACTTCAGGAAATTAGAACAGCTCCCAGAAACTCTGCTACAGTTTTCAACAAGAGTCCAGAGCAGTATAGACATGACGGGTATGATTCACTTCTCCAGATTCATCTTGTCTTGGTGTAGGTGTCTAAAATAGGTCAAATGAATCACAGACTAAAATTCCTACTTAAAAGAGAGTCTACTTGCCTTCCTCAAACATACATGTCTCTGTTACGAATGATTCTCACCAGACATTTCTAACACTAGACCCACTACAGGAATGGTACATACATGTTGCTATATCAATCTATCAAGTAATCAGTATAATGAAACAAGATATTTCAATACATTCAAAATAATTGGCATTTTTTCTTAACATTTCCCAGATGGAAATTTCATAATTTCTGGGTTCCAGAATGAAGGCAGGTGTCAGGATTGCCCACCAAATGGTGTGTATTTCTCTGGAAAGCTCTGGACATCAGTCACTTAAAGGTGACCAGTGTTTCTCCATCTTCCAGATCCCAAGGGTTCTCTTGTACCATTAGAGTCGCCAAATGACAGGAGGAGCACCTTTCATATCCAGGAAAAGCAGCTGTAAATATGAGAGAAATAACTATCTGGTATTCTTCTAGTTCTGTTAAATTCTTTCACTAATATTGTAACAGTCTCTTTTATCCTATCCGAGAAATGTTTCATTTAGTTTCCTCAAGAGAAATAGCAGGCAGCTTTTCACAATGTTCAAAGGTCCCATGGTTCATATTCATTTCATTCATAGGTCTGGCCAAATAAACTGAATCACACTGCACTGGTCTCTCATTTAACCTCATTACTATACTTTATTTCATAAAGAATATAGTCTTTTCTAGCATTTTTTTTAAAGCCAGAGGATAACAGCCAACACACACACACACAGAGTACATCTCCCTTGAAAGCAAATAACGTTATCACTTACAAGCAAGATTTTACATCTTGCACGGACAATCAGTAGTCTACAAAAATTGTGTCTATAACTTTGATCACAACATACCACTGCGCTTGCCCATCACAGCATGAAGGTTTTATGCAGTTGTCTCAGCACTCTGAAGCACATTTATACGGGAACTAGAAAAAATCAGGAATTCTGTTGAGCAGAGTCTATCAGAACAGAATTGCCTGCCTGAAATGCCATTCTGGATGTTTGGTTTACCCAGCTTTGAAACAATCCAGAATAAGGTGTGTTAAACATGCATATGCACATATACCTGCATAATGGATATATGGAAAGATTCAGATGAGAGAAAATAGTGCAATAGAATAGGGATACAAATGACTGTGTCTTCAAATTTTAATAACATCTGTAGTAAAAGACAAAGGGCAAGACTCTCAGTGATCAGCAGTGTTTCAGCATTTCCAAGGACCCACCACAAAGATTCCCTAAGTTTTGAATAATTCGTTCTCTGACAAGATCCCTTTAAGGTATTTCAAATTAAAGCAACCAGAAAAATCACAGTCTATACTGTATGACTATTCATACATTCATTTATTTTTGCCATAAGCTCGTAATTTTCACTATTAAACACCTAGATAAGTACCAAGATATCACTATTCACTGGCCAAATGTGTCCCCATTAAACAGAGTTTATGCTAATACTGTCTCAGTTAAGTAACAGTTATTCATTATCCTCAGGCTAAATTGTTTCACTGGCAGATGTCTCATTAAAACAGCTGTTCTGAGCAATCACAACCATGCAAAACAGGGGATTCTCTATTGTCATTATTGTTGTGGTTATTATTAACAATCAGCATTTACATAAACACTTCAAATGTGTGTAACTCGCAATTACTCTCTACGTATTCTTTACCCTGAAAGTATGGTGATTCGGAGACCATTTGTCACAGTGGAAGCAATTGCTAATTGGTGATAACACAACACAGCATATGCTTTTTGATATTGCTGTTACCCTGGAGCAAGTGTTTGACCTTACCTTCTGCTATTTTGGAACTTTTCCTCCACAACCTAAAGAAAAGCATAATGAATTTTAAAAAGAGGGCAGCATTCTTGGTAGCTAGAGGAGGTTTCTCCCCTTTCCCCTTTTCTCATTTCCCTTCCCTCTCTCTTTGTCTTTCAGACTCCTCTGTCTGTGCGTTTATTCCCCCTAAAGCCTCATAAACTTCTTTCCCACATACACACGGTGTCACTCTGCTTTCTCCTTCTCCTTGCTGGAGGAATCTCCATGCTAGGAAGGAAGGAAAACCAGGCTTCTAGTCCTCTGCTTTCCTGCTCATCTGCCTGGAGCACTGCTCAGCCTCTCCTGCCCCACAGGGAGCCCATCCAGGTCTTCCTCAAGGACAATGCTTACAGAGCCAAGCTGGGCCCTACAACCCTCTCAAACATTTAGCTGCCAAGATCTAACAAGGATGCAGCAACAAGCACAAATAAAATATTTCAAATGCTCAACTTTGCCAAGTGAAAGAATTTTTCTGTAGCAACAATAGAAGGGGAAAGGCCACCTCTACCAAGTATTCTGTCCATCCTCCAAAGCGTGGGACACTACGGTTTCTAAAATAGTTTTAGATAAAGGCTGTCATGGCGAAATAGTGCTGTCTCTTCCCCTAGTCTCATTTTTGGGAATTTTTCAACCACTTTTGTTGAAACTAAAAAAATGCATATGCTTATTCTGAGCTAAAAATCACACATGGGAAATATCTGTGCAGACAGAGCTTGAATAAAAGTTGAAAATAAAGACTTATAAAGAGAAATGTTGCAAAACCCTGGTAAATGATGTTTCTAATGCTGCTTGCAAAATATCATAAATTGGGAAAGAAACAAGGATTTGAACCTGTGCTTCCAGCCTTCCTAATGCATCAGAGAGTGCTTAAGCAGCTCAGATCCTCCGTGACGCGTTTGCAGTCAGGGGCAGAAGAGGGACCACACCAATTTGCTCCAGCTCAGCATCTGTGCAATCATCCAGGTAGCCCTTGCGAGGTACCATGGGCCGAGGAGGATGTGGGCCATTGCAGGATCAGGTCTGAGCTACAATAGAAACAGGGGAGCAGGATAACCCAACGTGGCTGGGTGGGCCAGGCGGGGGAGGAGTGGGCTGGCAAAAGGAGATAACCTGCAGGGAGGCTCAGCGTCCCAAAGTGGAGCAGAAGAGCGGCCCTGCTTTGCATTCATGGCTGCCCAGGCTCAAATGTCAGCATGTCCGCTTCATCAGTGAAGAGGCGAGTGAGCAATTGTCTGATATCCGTGGAGGCTGTGGGGCATGACTCAGCTGCATGCGGCACAAGTGTTGCCACCTCACCTCTAATGAACTAACTCTATAACAAACACAGCTCCCTTTGCAGAGCACTTGTTTTATCTGTTGAATTAGGATTGTTAGACAAGCCCTAGAGAGGTTCGTTTTCTTTTTTTTTTTTATAATCTGTGGAAGTTAAAATCTTGTTGTTCTTTCACACAGTCACAGATTTGTCTTTTTGCTGTTTCATAAAGACATATTTTGACTGCCTGAAATGTCATTTCACTGGCAGTGTCAATGTGAATGCGAGGAACTCTCAAAGGACAGTTAATCAAGACCATTAGCAAGATCCCATGTAGAGCATTAAGTACTAATTTGGGAAAATTTAACTGTGAGATAATAGAACAGGTACAATCACCATGTTGGTGTTCTGGTTAGTGCAGGCAGAGAGGTACCTGAAGTTTATGTTGCTCAACTCACGTATAAGCAAATCAGTTCTGCTTTTTTGTCTTTAATAACGTGAGTGGGAAACACTTGAAACCACCTAATTTTTTTTAAAATTTCAGATTTTTTCCTAATCTAAGCAAAAACCGAGAAATCGATCTCTTGAAAAGATTCATAGTGAGAAACCTTCCCCATACACAAAAACTAGTTCAAGTGAAACAACAATATTTAATTTTAATAATTTGATAATATTTTTATTTGATTTTGACTGCCTTATCTCTTATGTAACCCTGGTATTGTGACTCTATTCCTCCATTGAAAAATTACTAAATAATTTTTTTAACTTACATCTTTTGTTACAAAAATAAACAGATGTTTCCTGATAATTTTCAGTTCAATATATTTAACAGCAAAAAAAACCCTGACCAACCCTCATTACAGCCATTAACAATTTGCTTTACTAAAAACGGATGGGGAACCCTGGAGTCAGATCCCATCTTCTTTGTCAGGAAGTGTGAATCTTATCTACATACATGGTGAGCTAGATGCAGCTGACAAGATCTAAAGAATCTTGAAGCTTTTAAGCCAGTAACTCCTCAGGCAGCTTGGAATCTGGGTGAGAGCCAGTGGGAGCCTGGCATGCAGTCTGATAAATTTTGGTGGCAATATAGTGGCTTTTCAAGCTTTAATGAACTTTACGTCAGAGTGTCTCTAAGAGATAGCATCTTCATCTTTATACACAGATTTCCCCCAGAAAATCGGTGCCCATAGCACAACGAGCACACAGGAGTTGCTTGTGCCCAATCCTAATTATTTCCCTTTTTACTGAGGTACTTAATTTTTGTCCGGAGGACACTCTGATTATCTCGCAGAAGTACGATTTCACCGGCAGATAGAAAGACAGGGGGTAAGGGCGTATGTGTCGTGACGAGCAGGACACAAGGGATGTCTGGCTGTGACTGTCAGGAGCAGGAGGTGCCCTTTGAAGTGCCTGCGGAACCCTGCCGCAGGTCTGCCCGCTCAGGTGCCTCCCACACACCACGATAGAGGCCTCTAGCACCACTGGTTCTGGAGCAGAGGAAACCAGAGATGGCAAAGAGTGGTTTATCCAGAAATATCTTGCTTAGGCCTGGTTTCAGCCATGACCCACATGGGAGACAGCTGCGCCTGGCCCCTGGAGGCATGGGAACTACCCTGAGTGATTTTAAAGGAAGGACATCCTGTAACCCACATCTGCTGTGTGTTTCCTGTTTATTTCCAAAACTGGTCCCACACAGGGTGATAGGTTGTAGTGCAGGATGAGTGCATGGGCCTGGTTTATAGCTGGGTGGAGGCACTGCTGCTTCAGAGCTGCCGTGGCCAGAGTAGCTGAAGGAAGATTTTCCAACAGGAGCTGGGGGATTCATCCCACTTAACCTCAGTGAAACATGGCATCACCAGTTACTGGAGAGACACAGATGTTCTTCTCACCTCTCATTTGATAGACGGAATTTTCCTCTGGAGGAAGCCCTCTCATTCCATTGATGATGGAATGAACTGGAGGATGTGCGTAAGTTAGGTGCCTAATTTTTATGTGTCTGTAATATGAATCCTATACCTAATCACATCAAGAACTTTTAAAAATCCTGTTAAGCATTTTCTTGACTCTTCTGATGCCTAAAAATATCTGCAAATCCAGTCCCAGCTACTTCCTTAAAGAAACTAAAGTTGAGTTTAACCTTCATGTTTAGGGTACTCCAAAATTAAGGCATCATGACTCATGATGAATCACAAGCGCTCTAGGAGGTCTCAAAAGTTTCTTCATAGTTTTCACTGTCTGAAAAGGGGAAAGTTTCATTGGAAGAGCTAGGCTTCAGGAGCTGTCATGTGGTATGTAAAAAAGCAGCAAGAGGGCAGAAGGCAATATTCCAAGGTTTGGGAGTTTTTTGTGCTTGCAAATCAAGAGGGTCACATAGAGGTTAAATTCCTGGATAAACATTGATTTTATTTTCTTCAGCACTGAGGAGTGAAAATAGACAAAATGAGAACTGCTGTCATTGCCAGAGTGGGTCAGTTCAGCACAGAAATGTGTACATACTTATTCATTACTTTAGACCAGCTCAGCAAATAGCCTGATTTGTGGCTACTTTTTGCAATTATTTTCAGGAAAAAATCTTCCACAGTCTTACAGTAAATAATTCATGAGACTATTTATCTAAAACTCCCTGTCCTCTGTCCCTGTAATTACTTGCTCTTTAAACAATTCCTGTGGTTTGTATGCATGTAACTGACTGTGTCTCAGTAGCCTATGACAATATAATACAGGTAATTTTCTTTGGCTGCATTACTCTGTCATTACCCTGGCTCTCTGCTTAATATGTCGCAGTAATGAATGTATAACAATGCCTTCTAACTTTCTCCCTGCTCTTTGACTAGTTATTTAAAGTGAAGGAAGGGGGCAGAGACTGAAGTCTAATTAATAATATGTTCATTTCAGTTTTGCAATGAGAAAGAGAAAGGAAAAATATTAAGATGGCTGTTTATTTCTTAAGCCAATATAGCTTCAAGCCATGATTATGGCTGGCAATGTGACTCTATGTGGCTATTTCATTGTGGATACATAAAAAGCAGCAAAGAAAACAAAGTGTAAANAAGATGGCTGTTTATTTCTTAAGCCAATATAGCTTCAAGCCATGATTATGGCTGGCAATGTGACTCTATGTGGCTATTTCATTGTGGATACATAAAAAGCAGCAAAGAAAACGAAGTGTAAAAAAACCCAGGCAAGCAGCAGGAGGAAAACATTTCATCTGGTACACAACTAAATGGGAAAAGAGACAAGTAGGCAACAGATGACAGATGAATGGGCCTATGATGGACTGCATTTTTGTGTCAAAACAGAGCCAACTGTCTAACAGTCATTCAGACGGTAGGAGAGGCACCACACAGCATGATTTCCAGTTCAGCTGGCACTTAGGGCTTTAATTATGTACATGGTAAATATTCTGCGAGGACAATGTCCTGGCTTCAGATACGGGCACCCAAAGCCAAGGCTTCTTTCTAGTCCTGCCTCTCCTACTGTTCTTAGTTTTCACTTTGAACTGCCATAAAACTGTGCCATGAATTCCCAGGGATGAAGGAAGCTGTCACAAGCGCCACACCACCCTTTCCCACTCCCCGCCGCAGACTGAGCATTAATTCCCCTGCTTGTTCTTCGCAGCAGCCCTGCGCTCTGATATGAGCCCTGCTATCCAGGCATGAAGCAGTTTTAAAAGACAAATAAGGCTGGCTCAGGGTTAGTTTTTACATTGACAGGTGGATATAACCTACACAGTGCACTTGGTTCCTGCTCTTGTCTCTGAACATCCTGTAGCCTGAGCAATGTAGCTCAGCGCAGGTGTTTTCCTTAAAACTGAAATGACACCAAGAGTATCGGATAGAGCCTAATGATGAGAAATAAGGATTTCTGACCAGTCAACTTTCAACCTGAAAGCAAAAGCAAGAAACTTTTTGCAAAGCACAGCAAGAAATAATTGCTTATTTATGAATACCTAATATTACAGTATAACTAGTACTGTATGATTAGTAGTATTATTAATAAATGGCTTTGTTAGCTATATTGGAGTATTCCTGAGCACACAACTGATTGGTAGAAGCCCACTGGATGGCAGATTGAGCAATCACTTCCCATTATAGCTGATTCCTTTCACACTGCTTCCAACTCTGCTTTTGCTGGTGTAAAACCAGCAGTATCATCACTGAAGTCAACGAAGATAAACAAGTTAGGTTCAGTGTTGAACCAGAATCCCTCCAGGTGACCCAACATCACAGAGGGTCTGCCACCCAGAAGGGCTCCATTGGGGACTTCAGCTATCCATTGCTTTCCACAGAGCAATGCTCAGACCAAGAAGAAGGGGTTGGGTGCAGTGTTTGGAAATACTCTGCTTTGAGTGTTTCAAGGTTAAGAAGAGCTTTTCTCCTTGATGGCCATAAATACTGTGAGGCTTTGACGAGTGGAAATACTTAACCTGCTGTTAAATCCAAGGTGCTGCTTGTAAGAAACAGGTACCTCTCTAATACAGTTCCAGTCTTTGAACAAGTAGCCTCAGAGTGGGGATGAAAAGACTGGCTCTGCAAGACCAGAAAGATTTAATGTCTTCTCCAGGCTGAGTTTCCTTTTGGCTTTTCTTTTTAAGTTTTTAGACATTAGGGAAGTGATGTAGCCTACAGATTGGACTATTCACAGTGTGTATATACTGAAGTCATATACATACCCAGCAGCCCTTGGATTTTGGTTTTGTGGGAAAGATAAGGATGTGGGAATGAAGAGATGGAAAAGAGGGACTGAGGTGCTCTTTGCGGCTCTGTAAATCTTTCACCCTTTGCAAAATAACTTTCAGTTGAAACCTCACTGGTTTGTTCAATTTAGTGCCTCTTAACAAAGGTGGCAGATCATTTTTCTGTAGTGATTTGTTGAGACCATGTTGCTGCTGTGTCCTTACTGATCCTGACAAGAATTGGCAGGGACTGTCCTTCAGTAGCTCCTTCCCTTTTTTTGCTAATAATCACCAAAGAAAGGTTCAGGCAGCTGATCATTTGTATCAATGACCTTCATGGGTATTCCCCAGCTGTCCACGCTTGTCCTTCTTTTTGTCTGTATCATCACAGAGAACATGAGACAGCTGTGGTGCAGATGTTCTGGCTGTCAAAGTACCTCTAGTTGTCTTTCCAAAGACAGCTTCTCCAGAAATAAGGATTTCCCTAGGAATTTACAAAAAAATTTCTCTCTTTCCCCTTGGCAATATTTTCCTTTCAGTTTTATTAATCAGAATTAAAAAAATATTCCCACCACCACCACCACTGATTCCTCCCTTGCCAGCCTTTCAGTTTTCCTGGAGTTTGACTGACCTATGAAATGTAAAACTCAAGGAAAGCATTCACTTGCTACCAACACTCTTTGCTTCATTAAAATAAACTGAACCAAACCAAGCTGTGATTCTTCCAGTAAAAAAATATTTCAGTGGAAAATTTTCATCTGGTCCTACAAGCACTGATGTCTGCAGATTGGGCCTGCAGCACGTAAGGAGCGAAGAGAGGGGCAGGAAGGATGGCTGTCCCTCACATGGCCTGGTACCACCTCCTTACACATCCAAATAAATCTGGCCCTATGCTTATAACAGGTACTCTTCCTCTTCTGGCCTTGTGGGTGGCCTACCAAGCTGTTTCTGTCTGGGATAGGGCATGGCTGCCTGCTAACACCATAGTGGTTGTCAAAGGGAATGGATGATCCCTTTGAGAGACAGAACTCATAGCTTTTAGGAACAATTTGAGAAGTTGTCTCTGATTTACAAAGCTCTTCAAGCTGTGGGCTGTGGTTTGCCATTTTAAGACTATTTTTGTTCCTTACAGCAATCGAAAAAAAGCTCGGGCTTATCTGCATATAGTCTACAGATTGGATATCTGGCTGTTCTATCTGTGTGTTACTTTTCCTCGGTGCTCTTAAACCCTGGAATTTGTTTCCCTGCTAGTCCAATAGAAGCAAAGTACATCATTGACTCTCACAGCATGTGGCAATCTCTGAGGGTCACAGGTAAACGCACTTTTAACTGCCCGTCTGTTTGTGTGTGTGGTTGGAGATGCAGGGACAGGAAAAGATATAAGTACTTGCCAAATTAGTCGTTAATTATTTAGCAACAGCAGAGATGAGCTAAACCAGGAGAAACTGATCTTGCAAGAGCTAATTGGAGCTGTTTTTTCTAAGGGGAGCAAGCAGCTGCTTGTGACTCCAGGTTAGGCAAAGGTCTAGAGATCTAACTAGGGTAAGGTAGATCTCTGTGTAAGTCTTCCAATATTTGGAGAGGGAGCAAGGCAGGGAGGCCCAGCTTCGCTATCATTTACCCTGCACTTCCTCTTAGGACCCTTACCTGTTCTGTATCCAGAAACACTGCTGCCAGTTTCCCCTACAGCTAGGCAGCTGGGTAGGATTTCCTGATGTATTGCCTCAGTTACAGATTCTTCCTTCTCTGTACAGTAGAAGATGAGACACAGAGAGAGAGCAAGAGGCCTGTATATATTTAATGGACTCTGCTTTATTACTGAACTGCATTATCCAAACTTCCCATATGGAATATGCAATTTCAGTGAGTTCACAATCAATGATTCCTCTTTATTTATCAGTTGTTTTCCTGCCATGTGATACTAAAAGCGTATGAAGGTTGCTGAGGTGTCAGCAGCAAAGGAAATAAAATGTGCTCATAAAATGACTTACTAGGTTGCAGTAACAGAAATTGTCTAAATTCCGTGCTAACAAAACCTAGTCATGACAAATTACATCCCTGCATTTGAAAACACTCCCAGTTACATAATAATAACCTCTACAGATGAATCTGTGCAGCATAGGCTATGTTTCAGTTTATGGGAGACTCATGCTATGTCCATTTGAAGATCTGATGATCCTCTGTAGCCATTTCAAATCCAATTTGTCCAATACACTGTGAGATAAAGATTTTCACTTGTGTTGAGCATTAACCCAAAGTGCTGAACTTTCACAGCCCTCTCACAAAATGAGAGCTAGGAGAGAAAGGGGAGTAGAGCTCTGTCTAATGGGAGCAGCGTGGAGCTGCAGAAACATGAACACTGTAGAAGCACTGAGTACATATTTTGATACTGTCCTTATAAATCACGTATTGAAAGGAAAAAGTGTACGTACTATCCTACAGGAAATGCTAATGTTTTAGAAGTTCAGGAAATCCTGAGCCAGAACACATTACTAAGACTACAGAGTAGTCTTACGTGTACGAGGGAGCTCCCAATATACTTCTACTAGCGCTTCCCAAAGGATAAAGGGAATCTTCCAGTACATGGAAACTTCTTTAGAAGAGTTTTAACACCCTATTTTGTGGCTTAAACACAAGAGCCTAGGCTAAGACATGCAATTGTGTCTGGCTTTTGGTTATCACAGAATGTCTGATATTGAAAGTGACCTCTGAAGCTCATCTTGTCCAATACCCCTGTTCAAGCAGGGCCACCTAGAGCAGGTTCTCCAGGACCATGTCCAGACGGCTTTTGAATATCTCCAAGGATGGAGACTCCACAAATGTGTTGGGTCTGTGTGGCAGGGCTATGGTAGCGGGGAAGGGGACTACATGGGTGGCCCCTGTGAGAAGCTGCTTGAAGCTCCCCTGGCTCCAAGTTCAACACGCCCCAGGCTAAGGCAGAGCCCATCAGCGACAATATATGCACCTCTGTAATAACGTATTTAAGAAGGGGACAAAGAAACTGCTGGGGAGACCTGAAGTAGAAGGAGGAGGGGGATGTGAGAGAAACACCTATGCAGATACTGGGAGTCAGTGAGAAGGGAGGGGAGAGGAGGTGGCCACAGCGGAGATTCCCCTGCAGCTCATGGTGAGAGGGCAGGCTGTGCCCCTGTAGCCTACACAGGATCGTGGTGGAGCAGCCCGTGAAGGACCATAATGGGGCAGAGATGGACCTGCAGCCTGTGAAGGACCACAGTGGAGCAGAGAGGGACCTGCAGCCCGTGGAGGACCCCATGCCAGGGGAGATGCCTGCTCGCAAAGCAGACTGTGACTGTATGGGCAGCCCGTGCTGGGTCGGTGCGTTCCTGAGGGGCTGCACAGTGCGGGAAGGACTCACGTTGGAGGAGTTCATGAGGGACTGTCTGCCGTGGGAGGGCCCTTGTGCTGGAGCAGGGGCAGCGTGTGAGAAGCCCTCCCCACCTGAGGAGAAAGGAGCGGCAGAGACAATCTCTGGTGAACTGACTGCACCCACCATTCCCTGTCCCCCTGAGCCACCGAGGGGAGAGGAGATGGAGACAATGGGAGTGAGGGGACTCGAGCCCAGGAAGGAGGGAGGAGTGGGGGAAGGTGTTTGTTTTTTGAGATCTGGCTTTCACATCTCATTATTCTACTCTCTTTGACTAATGACAAATTAAATAATTGGGTTTTTTCCCAAGTTGAGTCTGTTATTTGCCCGTGACCGTAACTGGTGAGTGGACCCTCCTTGTCCTTGCTTCAACCCATCAGCTTTTTGTTACATTTTCTTCTCATCCCACCTGGGAGGGAGGAGCAAACATGTGGACACCTGGTTCTTTGTTGCTCGCTGGGCCTAAACCATGACAACAACCTTCCTGGGCGGTCTGTGCCAGTGCTTGATAGCTCTCAGAGTAAGAAAGTATTTTCTGATGTTCAGAACTAACTCCTATGCTTCAGTTAGTGCCCGCTGCCCCTTGTTCTGTCACTGGGCACCAATGAAAAGAGCCTGTCTCTGTCTTCTTTGCACCCTTCCTTCAGGTATTTGTATATATTGATGAGATGCCCCTTGAGCATTCTTTTCTCCAGCCTTAACAGTCCCAGCTCTCTCAGCCTTTCCTCTTATGTGTGGTGCTCCAGTCCCTTAATCATCTTGATGGACTTCACTGGACTCTCTCCAGTGTGTTCGTGTCTCTCTTGTATTGAGGAGCACAGACTGGACCTAGAACTCCAGGTGTGGCCTCACCAGTGCAGAGTAGAGTGGAAGGATCACCTCCCTCGATCTACTGGTAACATTCCTGCTAATGCAGCCCAGGATACCATTAGCCTTCTTTGCCACGCGTTGTAGGCTCATGTTCAACTTGATGTCTACCAGAACCCCCAGGTCCTTTACTGCCATGCTGCTTTGCAGCCAGGCTGCCCCCAGCATTTACTTGTGCCTGGGGTCACTTGTAGAACTTCGTGAGGTTCCTGTCAGACCATTTTTCCAGCCTGTTGAGGTCACTCTGGATGGGAGCACGACCCTCTGGTGTCTCAGCCACTGCTCCCATTTTTGTGTCACCTGCAAACTGGCTGAGGGTACACTGCTCCATCACCTAGATCGTTAATGAAGATGTTAAACAGGATCAGACCCAGTATTGACCCCTAGGGGACACTGCTAGTTACTGGGCTCCAGCTAAACTTTGTGATACTGATCAGCACCCTCTGGGCCGAGCCATTCAGCCAGTCTTCAATCCACTTCACTGCCTGCTAATGCAGCCTGTACTTCAGCAGCTTGTCTGTGAGGATCTTAAGGGAGACACTGTTGAAACCTTACTGAAGTCTAGGTAGACAATGCCCAC
>VZSC01002773.1:0-17522 GCA_013398225.1 Steatornis caripensis | reverse complement strand
GAGGTCCTTTCCAACCCCTACCATTCTGTGTTTTTGTGATTCTGTGATTTGAAAATTCAGTTTGTATTTTTCACTTATGATACCTACCAATTTTNGCACCTGCTTTAGCGGGGTGGTTGGACTGGGTGATCTCCAGAGGTCCTTTCCAACCCCTACCATTCTGTGTTTTTGTGATTCTGTGATTTGAAAATTCAGTTTGTATTTTTCACTTATGATACCTACCAATTTTGGTTATCAAAAATGAATGCTGGGAATATAAATATGGAAAAAGAAATTTTGAAGCCATCTTAAGTAATTTCTCCAATACTTTTAAAATATATGTCATGTAAAGGACACAAGATATTGTAGCTTAGTGTAAGGGCTTTCTGAAGCTAGTTTGCATTCAGTTTGCATTCATATACATTCTTCCTTAAATTCCATATTAGTGCCTGTGCTAATAGCACAAGTGTTTGTAAGAGATTTTTTAACAAGACTAGTTTGAAAGGGGTTTTGCAAGGTTAATTATGCTCTTCATACAGCCAGCTGCTTAAAAATTGGAGTACTTAGTCCTGAACACTTCTTGAATATGTCTGTAATAATGTATAGTTTCATTCCACTTTGTGCTGGAAAACACAAGAAATTATATCGTGGAAGGATTTTGAGCCTATGAGGTCGGTTTTCCCCAATAGCCAAGTTCTGTTCCTGAGAGACATCAGGAGGTGAACAGAGCACTACTCTGGCCTGCATAAGAGTTAGAACAGCCAAGAGATTGCTTCAACTCACACGCAAAGGTACATTAAAACACTGGAAAACAAGCAAGGCAGATTTCCACTCCAACCTGCCACATTCTTTCTTTGATAAGCCCCATATGGTAGGATTGGCAAATAGCTGACAGAAGACCTCTTACCTGCCTACAGATTTGAACCCTTCACTTAGTTGTTTTTTCCAACTAGGATCTGATCCTGAAATCCTAGAAACAAATAGTTTACTATGGTGGTCTGCTTACTACCCCAATTTCAAGTAATGTGAACACATCTTTTTTTCTTTTTGGTCCAATGTTTGAGTATCAAGCGGCATGTTTTCCTTCAGGTGCCAAAGAAGTGTAACCGGCTTTCAGACTGCTTGTTTGCAATTCTCAAGGGCATAATGCAGAAATGTGGATATGCAGCAACTGCTGCACAAAGGACACCTCTTAATCTTCATATTCTGTGGTTTTCTTATGGTAGTTATTGTTTTATCTAATGGTTCCCAGCGTATCCTGTTCAGACTCTATGAATAAATGCTTGCTTGTGTATTGCACTTCTTAGTCATTACATAATGTTGAAAATTGCTAACTGTAATCCAGTAATTGCAGATATAAAGTATAATCAATCTCGTCAGCAGAGGCAGCAATGTTCTTACTAAAAATAAACTATTTGTGTTGCATAGTACCATCTACTGTTGATAACAGAAATACCCTTTCTCATTGACAAAAGGTTTCAATTTGGGATTTGGGTGAATCAGGAGAGACATTATTGCCCACATTTGTTCCAGTGGGTGTTGTGCCATATTCCTTTGGAGAAGCCAAATTAAAAAAAAAAAACTTATGTTTTTGACAGAAGAATGCATTATACTTCCCCAAATGAACTGCAAGCTCCACTATCTATAAGCCAATGCATGTTGTCCAACCCATGGTGTATAAACTGCAGTTACATGAGTAAGAAGTAGCACCTGAAACGGAAATATTAATCTGCTGTGTTTCTACTGTGTGGTATACTCAGTGGTATAGCTTTGGAGAGAGTCTCTTTTCTTCCATGATTCTCTTCACATGAGCTATATACTTCATTTGTCTTTGGTTACATGAAACCAAGGCTAGAACAGTGTAGTGCTGAGAAGAGATAAAGAATTTCAGTGAATTCTAATACAGACAATCCATTCAGAAAAGTGTCAATACACAACATTCTTCTAAAAGGGAGTACAACCAAGTGTAATCACTGAGATGAAAGGAAAACAGAGTTCATATTGCAAGGGGTCAAAAATGTCATTGTATTTCTGAAAAATGATCAGATACTTGCAATACTTTCCATATTGATTCATTTTCTTACAGAAAGGAGAAAAGCAGTGTACTGTCTGGCAAGCGGCAGTTTTGGATACAGAGAACATATTTCTGTGTCGTCCAAGTTATGAGGGGTTTCCTTGTTCATAAATATAGTCAGATGCTAAAGGTAATTAGACAGTTGAGGTAAACTGTGGAAATGCTGTCAAGTGATCTCTATATGTAGGCTTCCAGTGTAAGAGAAGGGGTTTGTCATTTAAGTCCATCAACTTTAGTGAGGTCTTTGCTCCATTGATTGACTGCCTATTATAAAAGGGAATGCTAGAGTGTGTGAGCTAGAAATCTTGCTGTAAATCTATGCATTTTTGGAGTAGTATTAAAATAATGCCCTTAATGGTGAAGTATTTGAAACGCATAAACATATAATAAATGCTTAATTTAGAACCTGTGTTTCTCTTGAGCTTTAACCACCTGCGCCACTTACGCAATTTCAGTTATTATGTTGAGATTGACTTGGAAGCACTTTCCTGAGTTCAGATTGCCCAGCATTTCCCATTTTAAGATCCTGTTTTCGGTTATGTGCAAGTTTGCCAAAGAATAATCATTCAATCTAAAATTTTCCATGTAACTTGCTTTAAAAAGGTTTTAAGAAAATTCTGTCCAAGCATTTCTTAAACTGAGTCTAGGTTTAAAAAAAATGTTTGACTGTGATAATTTTTAACTTTTTCATTGAGTTTTACTGTGTCTGTGCTTTGGAGCAACAGCTAGAAATAGTGGATAGCTGTTGTTCTGATGCCAGGGCAATGCCTTTTACTTTTATAAGCTGTGCAAAAGTCTCAGTTGGCATGTGCTCAGTTGAGAGTTTTAAGAGTTTGGCAGCTCTATCCTCTGCAGTTTCTTGGTTTTCCAAGTGTTCCCCAGTCTCAGCTCTTAGAGGCTGCTTGGAGTTGTCTCTGAAGTTGCTCTTAAGGGTGCTGCTGGCTGTTCACCTTGAAAGCAGGGAGCCCATCTGCCTTTCCCTGTCTGTTCTTGCAGTGAGAAGAAAATGAGGAAGGTGGAAGAGGAGCAGGTTCTCTGGATTGCATTCTCCCTGAGGTCTTTCTTTTGAGATTCCTTGCACCACAGTGGCATAGCTTGACTGTATTAAATGTTGATGATTGAACTTGGCAGATAGGTCAAATTAATAGGCTGGGTACCATGCTAATCATAACTGCCTGCATTAACCGTAGATAATGTAAGCTTTCCCCACATGCACAGTCAGACCTGGCTCTAAAACTAGCAACTGACCTAAGGTTTTTGTTGCTGTTGCTTTGGCACTGTTGTCCCTCAGCAGACCATGCATGCTGTCTTTTGGGCAGTCCCATTTCATTATTCCTAGGAGAAGTCACAATAAGGGACGTGATTCAAGTACCTCTCTCTGAAGGGATTTCTCCTCTTAAAGTCATCATTATCAACGTGCAGTTGGGCCATTTATTGTTTTCTTTTTGGCACTTAGGATTTTCTGTCTCTGGAAAAAACACAATACTCCGTAGGCTCTGGAATCTGCCACCACCATGTGCACTGCAAGTTTGACACGTGCACACCAGAACACCATTGCTGGTGAACGTATGGCTGCTTATCCTTTGAATTCATCTGTCGTGTCATATCACAACTTGTCTGTATTCTGTCCTAAAAAACAACATGAAGATAATCCAAAAGATTGTTGTAGCCAATGCAAAAGCCTTCAAACAATGGAGAAGTGCAGAAACTTCTGGGGATGCTGCACAAATATAAACTGAATGACATAAAGTAGAGGCAAACATAAACTTATAAAGATGATGTTGTACAGGGAAATGCTATTACCGTGAGAAGATGTTCAAAAAGCTATAGCTTTGAATGGAAAATTCTGATATTGTAGAATTTATGAGCTTGAGATGTTTACTATATTTAAAACATGAGTGATGTACTGAAGTTACTTAGGGACTGTTAAAATGGATGGAACCAGTGTGTCTTTCCACAGTGAAACTTGGCAAATATCAGGACACTTCAGAATATAATTGTTTTAAATTATGTGTTCTTAATGAATATTAGTCAGCAATTTGTTTTCAGGTGTGTATCACTGCCCTGCTTTGTCCAGTACCTAAATTAAGCTATTAATAGAAAAAGATGAGGAATATGACAGTTACAGTAAAAGGCTACTGACAGCAATTTTGATCGTAGAAAGATATTTCCCCAAAATTTCATTAATTGCACATCTCTTTAGACAGAGGTCTTTTGCATGTGCTATTAACACTACTAATAACTGACCTTTGACTTACAGTATTCTCAGTTGCTATTAATTTTTTTAAGGGGTTGTCATCTTTAGCCAGGCTTGGGTTTCTTTCAAAAGGATCTGACTGGGTAAAGTTGAATGGGAATCAGAAATTAGCAGGGGAAATGGCAAATTTCTGACAAGCAGTCTGGAACCCAGAAAAGAAGCATGAGCAAAGAAGGAACTGAGAGCTAACTCTGAAGTAACCAAATGGTTTTGATTGATATACTAGTTCAATGAACAGTGGTTTGCCAGATCAGAAAACGAAAAGACTACTGGAGCAGAAACTTAAGTTATATTTACAGGGAAAGAAATGCGTGGTGATCAACAAGCACAGAATATTCTTTACTTTTCTAGTAGGAAGTTAACAGGATTATTTGCAAAGTATATGTCACTTAGAACCTATAAAGGTGTCAGACATCTCAAAAACACGTGGTTTGTATGTCCATGTTTATGCATGGTTGGATTGTTAAGCACTGAGGTCCACTTTTGTATCTTCTTATTTTCGGGAATGAAATGGTTATGGTGTACACCATTTAGACAACTTTGCACAGAATAAGCACAACAATTAGAGGCTGTATTCATGTCTCACCCCTCTTAAAATTCTGTGCTGCAACATGCATCTTCACGCTGATTCTTTATGCAACCTGGGAAAGAAGAATGTTTCCAATTAACATAGCTAATATTCCTGTCCATGGGACTATATATAGTAGTCGTTAGGACAGGTAGTAGAGCTGTGTATCTCATGGGACAATTGGACTGATTTGTAAGTGATGGGAATGTGAGAATAAACCAGGCAGCTATTTCTTATGGGTTTTTTGTAAATTTGCCATAAAATGCAGAAATTAGTGATGAAAATAATCTCCTACTGCTCTACAAGATGTATATGGCACAGAGACTCCTTTTTATATCAATAATTATCAATGTTTGTTCTATTATAGCCAAGATTTCCAAATAAGGTTATTTGATAATGCTAAATTGAATAGTGTTCCTCTTCTTAATCCACCCTATGATAGTGTGTTTTTCCTTGATTTTTTTAAGAAAAGTTTATTGTATTCTTCCACGAATTCTCATCAGACTCTGCTATTTTGACAAGAAATATTTTTTT
Source organism: Steatornis caripensis (assembly GCA_013398225.1). Classification (NCBI taxonomy): domain Eukaryota; kingdom Metazoa; phylum Chordata; class Aves; order Caprimulgiformes; family Steatornithidae; genus Steatornis; species Steatornis caripensis. Next base: position 12,110 of record VZSC01002773.1, on the reverse strand, counting down.
TAGACAGCTCACCTTTGTCACATTCAGATTCTGGTTATGAAGATAATGTAGCAATCATTATTCATGTTGCTAAATAAGTAATTTTGCTAGAAAAAAACAAAAACAGAATTTCACCCTATTTGTTTATTGAATTGAGTGATATTTTTCCTTATTGTCTCTCTTGCACCAGTTGTTTATTCTGAACAGTTATTTTTGGCATAGTATCATTATGAAAAAGTATAGAGCCTGAATTCTTTACTATTTCCAGGATTAGCCCGGTTGTCACTAGAGAGACTACTTGTGGAATGAAGAAATCAGATGTGGCCAAAAATTATGATCTACTGTTTCTAAGCAGCCTGCTTAACAATACAGTTAAATCTCAAATGAATATTACTGTAATATAATTTTGTATAATTATCCTATTTCATTTGTTCTCATTTACCTTGTTTCATAAGCATTTTGAGAAGCCTGAAGAAGAAGCCTGTACCTTAGAGTATAACTATTGGTTAAGGACACAACATTCATTATTTTTTGGTTGCTCTGCAAGCACTTTTGTATGTAATTGTTCTCACTTCTGCTTATTCTGTTTTGCTTTTGAGTGTTGTCTGGTATGTGTAATCCCAAGGCAATTTCATGTGAGACATTGAAAAAAAAAATTCTGGAAGGAAATTGCCCATTTTTTGAAATCAATCCATTATCAAGCAGAGTTAGTACTGTTCTTGTTAATGCATTTGTTCATTTCAAGATGTTTAGCCATTAATTCTTCTGAGATTAATCAAGTGGTAAATCAATTAACATCAGTGACATCTTGTCTGGATCTGGGGCCCACATGGCTAGCAAACAACTGTTTACTTACTTAGGATCCAATTTTGACATGTTTTACAAATATTTGACCAATTCTGTGATTTTTCCAGATGCTTTAAAATTGGCTGCTAGGCTATCTTGTTAAAAAAAAAAAAAAATCCATCTTCTTTCTCCAGATGAACTGCTGTTTTGACAGCATTCAAGTTTCTTTCTTTTTTTTTAAGTTTCTGAAAAAAAATACGGGCAACCAATTGCCTACCTGTTTTGTTTCAAATGAGATGTCTGTTGCAGAGAGAAAATTTCAATCTGGGAATAGATCAATTCTTAGTGTAGTGAGGTCCTATAGTAGGCTACAGAAACTGGTTTCAATATTGTTCTTATACTGTTAAATCTCTTAGATATAAATATCTCCAAACTGCCATTCTTTGAGAAGAAAACATAAAAATCTTATGAATTATACAGTAAGCAAGCAGATTTGGAGATTGCATGAGAGACAGACTGATTTAACTATGCACCATGTCATGTCCTGGAAATGAGACCTTTGATCAAGATTTTATGCCCCAGAAATTCTTACATTATTTTTTATGATTAGGTAAAGATGGCAGATACAACACTGAATGGCTGTTTTCAAGATCTGCCGTTATTTTGGGGTTTAGAAGTAAACTGTGGTTCTCAGACATAATCTCATTTGCTGTCTGAGAGACTAAGTCCAATTTATGTATTATAGTATTATCAAGTGAAGACTGTCATATCTTTAGATCTTTTATCTAGGCGTAGTTAGATCCACCATTAGATCCACCACTCCTCTTTAAATAATCAGTTGAGTATGCCCTATCTTGAATCTCTCCTTAAGAAGTTGAGAGGAGTATTTTAGTGCCTTATTGTTCACCAGTAGCATAGACAGCTTGCTTTATAGAATAACAGATTGTTTAGATTCCAGATTATAAAGAATGCAGCTCTCGGGATTCCTGGAGATCTTCCCGAAGGCTTGAAACATGTTTTTCTAAGACTTTACACAGGCTTCCAGTGAAATTCCTGAGCTGGTATAAAATCATATTGATTTTTTTTTCTTGAAGCATGTTACGTGACTGTCCAGGCATACCCTATCTTACAAACCCTTAACGCTCCTTACATTCCATGACTTTTTTCTTTTTTTCTTTTTTTCTTTTTTCAGTCGTTTTTACCAGCTCAGCTGGATAAACAATTACTGTCATTCTAGTCCAACTGCCTGTAGTGTTTGAAATTCCACTTTAAGAAAAAAAATATATATATGGGAATATTAATGCTTTAATAAATGCTCAGGGGCAGAAGACATCAGCTCTCCTTAAAAATAACAGAATAATTTAAACATAGGAATACCCTCATATTTTGTAGCCAAAACCAGAGAGAAATTGAATGACAATGAATTGATAGAGCTTAGAAGAAATTACAAAAAATTCTCGCTACAATTAATAAGAGATTAACTTAAAAATCATCTTCCTTCTTCAGATTATTCCATCTCCTATTCCTATTTCAACAACAAGCATAGACAGGACTTTCTGTGTTGGCTCTAGAGAACACGTGCTGCCTCCTGTAGGTAGAAAGGTTCTAGGTTACATAGGCATAACCATGGTCCACACACACTCACTGGGAAGTGTTCTGCAATGGAAAAGATACACTCAGAATTAAAATCCTATTTCTGCAAAGGAAGCAAGAAAATTATGTATAGTTAAACGGTTTTGTCGCTGTCTTTGCATTATTCCTTACAATCTTGTTACATAAAAGAAGTCTGGCATTTTTAGGAAACTGCTACTTGTTTTCAAGCGTGTGAATTATAAGGCTATTGAAAGTAAAATGTGTAAAAATCTGTGATATGTGAGTGAATGTCCTATATATCCTAAGTTTTCTCTCCAGTGTGGAATTATGGACCATGATTCTGAAATACATTTTCAGTAATTCCACCAACACAGGTGAACTTCCATTGGCTAATACCCATGAATATATGTCTACATGCACACAGAGGATAGGCTAGGAGCAAGTTTTTCTGTAAACAAGGGACTGTAGATTTGCAGTAACTTCTGCATCCCTACTGCCTTCTCCTAAAGCTGGAAGCTGACATTTGTCATCTGAAAACCTAAATTGATGGATCTTGAATGAAAAAGTGCTCAGTTTGTAATAGATTTTCACATATATTCACTGATTGCTTCCTAATAGCTTGATTTCAGCTCACAAGATAAGCAGGATTCTACCTCCATATTTAAGCACCATAAAGAATTGATTACTCAAGTATTTCCAAAAAGATGTTTTTTCAACAAAACAGCTTCTGGAAGATGTGAAACAATGTGCGCAGGATGCCAATCCACACGACATTCATTTATGTACATCAAACAGAATGAGATTTTTCTGTGTCTTCCACTGTGAGGGGCACTTAGTGAAGAACAAGATATTTCTGCATGTTTGTTCTTACCCTTTGTCTGCTTCCCAAAGAAATTTCTCATTGAATTTTCTAGTGAATCGACTATGTGTCAGTTTAGGAGTGCAGAGTCGCTCCATGCAATGGCAATGTCCCACTTATCCCAGAAAGTGACCCACTCGCAATCACCATGGGTTGACCTTCCCCACACTCTTACGGCTGTTGCCATGGTGTAGTTTCTACAGTGGAGCAAGTGGAAGCAGAGCCTGCAGAGCCCAAGTATCATGCCTTAAAGATAAGTGCTGAGTATAAGTCACTTTCCTGCTGGCTCCAGTGACTTCTTTGTCTGAGAGCTACAAGGACATGTGTTAAGGAATTGAACCAAGGTTTCCCAGGTTATCAATGATTGCCTAGTCCCAGACAGTGTAGACAGCCAATGCTGGGTCTGATAAACTTAATTCCGGTCTATCTTCATCATTACAACTAAGCAGAGTTGTGCCAGTGTGTGCAATGGGGGCAGATAATGATACTCAGAAAGGTACTGAGTGGCTGGTGTTCTGCTCTGCAGTGCTTTTTTCTTCTTCATTATTTGGTGACTCAGTTTATCGTTGCCTCTACTGAACTGCATTTTTAAATTGAATACTATTTGTCTTCTTACAGATGATAGAAAAACTGAGAAATTGGAAGGAGAAAGAAAAAATACCACAATGATGGCCATGCATCTTTAGATCATCTTCTAAGAAAAGAATTTTTCCTTGGGGAGGATCTAAGAGAAACAAGAAAAATATAATCACTAAAGATTTGCTCTAGTCCTACAAGATAAATGGGTATTAATGTCACAGTTAGGGTGCAAACAGCGTCTTCTTTCAACTTCCCAGTGGACAGGTTATTAGGAATCCCTGAAAGGAATACACATCTGTGCAATCAGGCACTTGCTCTGTAACTATTCAGATTCAGTGCAGGCTGCTTGGTGTTTTTGAAGAATACACGTAGACCCACAGTGAGTTACAAGACCAAGGATAATAAATAAATGAATAACAACAGAGGCACCTGAAATAGCTTCAGTAGGAGCTGAAGGTATAAAGGAATTGCCAACTTTAGCACACAGTTAGTAAAATTTAGTAGAGCTTTTCAGCAAACCAACATTTTGCTTTTTTTTACTTTGCACTGTTCAAGGTAGATAAGAGTAGTTGGTGGTCGTACAAATTGCCTTTGTGTGAAATGTACTCCTTCATCTTCCCTTAAGTTTTATATAACAGAATCTTATAATGTATTATATTCTGTTTAATGCAAAACTCCCAGCTGTATAAATAGTTTCATGTAGTAGTTCTGTAAAATTAGGACACATGATTTTGAATGGAGCAAAGGAAAGCAGGGAAGAGAAATTAGAGTTGTTTGGTTTGGATACTTTTTAGCTTACATGACCTTGTATCCTTACATTTTGGTAAAATTTGTCTGATCTGTGACTTTGTCTTTCCCCTTTTCCATAGTCCATTTCTGACCTGGAGAGACATACAGCATATTATTGTCAGGACTTCACGCGCAGGACATCTGAATGCTAATGACTGGAAAACCAATGCGGCTGGTTATAAGGGTGAGAGCTTGCTTTCTTCTTTGCCACCAGAGGCAACATCTTATTTGATGTTGATACTTGATTCTTAAGAAGAAATAATCTCAAATAATCTGTTTGACCCTATGTTGTACATAGTTTTGAGACCTTTCAGGCTCAAACTGAAGGGGTCTATCTTCACTTTTATAAGAAAAACGTTTTAGAATGACTAAACCCAAAAATGGCAGCTACAAAATGCATTGGCCAGATCTTCTTAGTCCCTTTCAGTCCTATTTCATGCACTGCTGGCAGAAAACTAAGTAAATTGGTCGGGTTTTATTTTTTCTTATAAAGCTAGTATTCTGATAAAATAGTCTAGAATTGAAGATACTGCAATTTCTGGATTCAGACCATATTGTCATTCAGAATTGCTGACAATTTTGATTTAAAATGACAAAACAGTATTTTCAAATTTCTGTTTTATATGATTCATCCTACATTATTTATATTTAAGATTTCTGACAGGCTTAGGATAAAATCAACTCTTGAGCTATCAGTGCTTTTAATGGGACAGAAATCATATTACGTAGTCAACTGTCCTGTAGGTTTCTAAAATTTTGTACAGTCTTGTAATTTTGTTTTAAAGCTGCATCTTTTTAACTTTTTTCTCTTTTGTAATGTAAGCAGTGGTAAACATTTGTGTCATTAAATAAGATCTGTATTTTCAAGATGGGTTAAAACTAGACCTTGAATCCATACAATCTTGTATTTCAACACAGATTGGCTTCTGATACCCATTCATTAAATTCTTATGGCTTTCAGTTTGGATTGCATCTAAAAAAAACCCTGAATGGCTTATTTCTGGTTCCCTTTTCTTGACAATTCCACCCAAGACTGCAATACTTCTTTTAAGATAAAATTTGAACCATTTTGTGCTAGGATCTCCTGAGAGAAGAACGTGATATATAAATCTTTACCCTGGTTTCACTTTAAATTTGAAGCTTAGCTGTAATCTATTTCAGATCAAGGCACTGCTACTATAGAGCATCTTTAATATATCATTCTGACCTATGACATTTCTCATGCAACAGAATAGAAACGAAACCAAAAAAACTTTCATTTTTGGCTCCAAGCCAGGCTCTAACTACAGAGGATAGATTTAGAAACGGGTATTTGACTTGAACTCCCTCATCATGTGAAGGTTCTGACATTCAAGAGCCTGGTTTTGTCCCATTTACAAGCACATGCCCACACACAAAACACATACATAGTGACAAATAGATTCTTACTTAATTGCAATAACATTACAGTATTTGTTATTGTGAAACATTTCTTAGGATTTAAAAAGTTTTGGCAGGAGATTCTGACTGCATTATCATTTTGTTGGAGCTATGTGAAGTTCGAACAAATCTTTTCAAGCAGCATAAAGTATAGCATTTTTTTTTTCGGTAACTCACTTCCAAAATTGTGTATTTTTATGTTTTTCTCCTTGTTGCCCAGGAGAGGCAAACACCCTGTGAGACATTGCACAGCAGCTGTCACTTACTATCAAAGGAGAGGTCACACTAACACACCAGCAGTAGCAGCATTGGCAGCAGGACTTGCACTGTTGCACCACTGGAGCCTGCTTATTCAGAATCCTGAGCGCCACATATTTTTCTATGCATTGTAGCAAATAAATAGTGAGGAAAAGGACTGAAAAAAGGTTTGTCCTCCACTTGTGCAGTCACAAACATAGATAACTAGGGGACTGGGATTCAGGAAATACAACTTGAGCTGGCAGAGCTCTGCTGTAAACTCCATTGTGGAATTAAAAAAGAGGAAGACAAACTAAGTGCCTCGACCTCTGTGGAGCTCAGGAATCAACCTTAACCCAAATAAAAGCACTAGTTTTAACTAAATTCTTTTGGCAACTTAGGCTGAGCAAATGGTTCCAATAAAAATGCAGCTCTCTTTAAACCTCTGTTGGTTTTGGAAGAAGGAGAAGCAAAAGATTTGGATTAAATCACAACATCCAAACCTGAATTCAAAAGGGGGATTGCACACCACTGCTGGCAAGACTGAAACAGTTTTTTAAATATTGCACGTGGCAATATTTAGTATAATGTTACACTATTATCCTTCACTGTTACCAAGAGTAACAATTAAGTATGGGTTTTCATAGATGAATTACTGTGACCAGAGTTCCTTAAGGAATTGTATCATAATTTTGCTGATGACAAGATCCATATTTCTTTCACAGCATGTACTAAACAAGGGAAGAGGTGGAAGATCTTTTTTTTTTTTCTAATTAACTAAAGCAAAGACAGTTACAAGAAACAATCTGTCTGTCTTCCATGCATGCTGGGGAAGAAAGAAGAAAATGAGTAGAAAAAGAGAGACAGACTTGCTCCTTTAGAAATGAGAACTGAAAGGGTGAAAACAACAAAAACTTGGAAGAACCTCTCACTCAACAAAGGGTCAGCAAGAGCTGGTAGTTGAAAGTGGGTCAGCATGCTTTTCAGGGGCTGTTTTGCTGGGCTGCATGGCAACCCAGCTATAGTCCCTGGCAGTGTTTTGCCATTGCAGAACACACAGAGGAGCTCACAGATGTCATTACTGGTTGCAAGATCTCCTTCTTTTTCTGTCTTTCTTACATTGATAAAAAGAAAGATTAGTTCATTAAAAACACTTGAGCCAGCTAGTGATTTGTTAAAGCAGTGCTTGTTATTTGTTTAATTTTCTGGCAAGTAAACAACATTCATTAAATGCATGTCAACAGAATTAACGGAGGAATGGGCAGTAATTTTTTCATGGTAATTTTTTAATTATTGTTTTGTTGTCAGCCAGCATGTATCTTTCCTCAGCAACTTATTACCCAGTAGTCTCAAAAAGAAAGACCTGAATACTCATTTTGGGATATTCTCTGGTTAGTCAGTTGTACATATAATTTGTCACTAAAGAGATATGTTATGCTTAACTTCACTTCATAATCATAGGAGTTTTTTATAATTAAAACATTTAATTAACTAATTACATGGAAAAATAGAAGACAACATCTGTTTTTGTGACGATATCAAAACTGTTGATCTGTTTTTGCTATGGCAGATTTGTATGCAAAGGCTCCTTGTTCTGTCGGTTGTTTGGTCAACAATAACGCATGCAGCTGCATACATAAAAAGGGAATGCTGGGTTAATGGCAGCTTGTCTCTAGATTGAAAGATACAGAATGAAACGCTGCAGTTTTAAGAACAATGATCAAATCATCTGAACAATTATTTACCTGTAAGTGAAGCTCCAAATACTGTCAAATACTGTCTCTTGGGAAACAGACCATTTGTGGTGAAGGAATACTGTTAATTTGCAGGGACGTTTTTAGTGAATATCCTTCACTCTTCCTGGTTCTAAGGTGTAAACAATAACACTTCAATACAGTGAAATAAAATGCTACTGAAAGATAAAAGGAAATTAAAACTCTGGCCGCTTTTTTTCATTTTCAGGCCATTTCTAGGCCCAATGGAGGTATTCTTCCTGCAGAAACCAAGAGTCATCTCATTTATCAGGGAGTAACAGACTACCAGAGTTATGTCACACCCCTTTAGGTTAGCCAAAGTATCTGCTGCTTCCACTGGAGAGAATCAGTCACTTAATGTTTTATGGTCTTTTAATATAATTGCTCAATTACAGTATTTAATCAAACTGGTGATCATTCTTCTTGTGAGCAGAGAATTACCAATCTGGGAGTGAGAAAGAGATGAGCCTATCTATGGTCCTAAACAGCAGACCTAGATTGGCCAGATTTAAATTGCTGTAGGTTGACCAGTAACCAGGCACAAATTCAGAGACCAGCAAGAAAATCCTCACAACAATGTGTATGTTTCAGAGAAGACAAACTATTCATAAATACGCTACTGCGTATTTTCAGTTACTTTAAAATTATATTTTAAAATCATTGTTAGAAGCTGGCATAAGACTCTTGGAAAAATAGCAAGCCCTTGTGAATGGCTGTATCAACCAATCGAAGCTGTTCATCTATCAAAAGACCTTTCAGTCTTACAGATGTTAGCTGACATTTTCAGACACCATTAGCAGACAATATCAGCTCCTACCCAGCCCTAATGCCCATACACATGGTGCATGGATCAAGTGAATCAACAGCTTTGAGTTTGGCTGTTGTAATATCCCAGTTTGGGGTAGTTGGCAATCTGACACCAAACACATGAAGTTACATTGGTCTTTGTAGGAGTGAGGAAGACCATATCCTATGCAAGACTGATGTTTTTTGTGCTCTACACCACCCAGGGAATCTCCTTAAGCCAGATTTTCTGTCCAAGTGCATTAGTCCTTGAAAAAGTTTCCGGCTCAGTAGTATCACTCTCTAAACCACTGGTGTAATGATAACATGATCAGAAGAATCTGACATCTAGAGTCCTATTTACATTAACGTACATGATTTTAATGTTGTGGGAATTACGTTTATCTGGAAACAAACATATAACATACCGTTTCCAAATGTGAGCCACACAAACCAGAACCTGATGAAGTAAGGTTTTTTGTTTGGCAGCAATGAAGTTGCAATAAGAAGTCCAAGGGCAATCAAAAGAGACTTCAGGGCCTTGAAATGACTGGTTAAGGGATCGGGAGCACAAGTAGTGTTCTCCTCTATCCTTCCAGTTGCAGACAATGATGAGGGAAGAAACAGGAAGACCCAGCAGATCAATAACTGGCTCCGAGACTGGTGTAACCCGCAAAATTTTGTGGGTTTTGATCGTGGGTCAGTCTGCATGACACTAGGCCTGCTGGAGACAGACAGAGTACAGCTGTCTCAAAAGGGGAAAAGGATCTTTGCGCAGGAGTTAGCAGGGCTTGTTGAAAGAACTTCAAACTAAATTTGAAGGGGGAAAAGAATAAAACTAGGCTCACTAGAGATAAGCCTGGGGACAGAATGCCATTGTTTGAGGGACAGTGTGCTAGTGAGGTCCTCCAGTCTGTTCCACGGTGTACTGAGTACACTACAGCATATTTGAAATGTCCCCGTACTAATGCACGCAGGACCCTAGCCATCTCAGTGGAGGTAGGGGATGGAGATCCACGCAGCAGCAAAGGTGCAAGGGTTGTTGATGTGTTAAAAACTACCGAAGCACCTGAGAACATTCACATAGGAATTAGGGCTTCTCCCCCCAAAAAGATGGCAGGATCAGTAGCCCACCTGAATGCATCTACACAAATGCAGGCAGCATGGACAACAAACAGGAGGAGCTTGAAGCCATTGTGCAGCTGGAAAACTATGATATAGTTGCAGTCCCAGAAACATGGTGAGATGATACTCATACAACTGGAATGCTGCAATGAATAGCTATAAACTCTTCAGAAGGGATAGGCAAGGAAAGAGAGGTGCTGGGGTACCCCTGTATCTTAGGGAGGGTTTTCACCTCCTAGAGCTTGATGATGGTGATGATAGAGTTGAGTGTTTATGGGTAAGAATTAGGAGGAAGGCCAACAAGGCAGATACCATGGTGGGAGCCCATTATAGACAACGCAACCAGGATGATCCGGAGACAGATGAAATGGTCTATCAGCAGCTGGGAGAAGTCTGACAATCGCTAGCCCTTGTTCTTGTGGGAGACTACCAGATGTCTGCTGGAAATACAATACAGCAGAGAGGAAACAGTCTAGGACGTTCCTGGAGTGTGTGGACGATAACTTCCTGACACAGCTGGTGAGCGAGCTGGCTAGAGAAGGTGCCTCAGTGGGCCCGTTGCTTGCAAAAAGAGAAAGGCTTGTGGGTGATGTGACAGCTGGAGGCCGTCTTGGGCATAGCAATCACGAGATGACAGAATTTTCAATTCTTGTAGAAGTAAGGAGGGCGGTCAGCAGAACTGCCACCTTGGACTTCCAGAGGGCAGACTTTGGCTTGTTTAGGAGTCTGGTTGACAGACTCCCTTGGGAGACCATCCTGAAAGGCAAAGGAGTCCAGGAAGACTGGACATTCTTCAAGAAGGAAATTTTAGATGTGCAGGAGGAGGCCATCCCCATGTGCTGAAAGATGAACTGGTGGGGAAGATTGGCCTGGCCAGAACTCAGGGAAAAAAAAGAAAGTTTATGACCTTCACAAGAAGGGGCAGGCCACTCAGTGGGACTACAAGAATGTCTTGAGGTTATATAGGGAGAAAATTAGAAGGGCCGAAGCCCAACTAGAACTTAGTTTGGCTACTGAAGTAAAAGACAATAAAATATTATTCTATAAATACATTAGCAACAAAAGGAGGACTAAGAAGAATCTCCATGCAGATGCAGAGGGAAACATAGTGCCAAAGGATGAGGAAAAGACTGATGTACTTAGTGTCTTCTTTGCCTCAGTCTTTAATAGTAAGACTGTTCTCCAGGTACCCAGCCCCCTGAGCTGGAAGACAGGGACGGGGAGCAGAATGAAGCCACCATAATCTAAGGGGAAATGGTTGGTAACCTGCTACACCACTTAGACACACAGAATTCTATGGGGCCAGGTAAGATCCAGCCAAGGGTACTGACGGAGCTGCTGAAAGTGCTCACCAAGCCTCTTTCCATCATTTATCAACATTCCTGGCTAACCACGGGAGTCCCAGTTGACTGAAGGTTAGCAAATGTGATGCCCATCTACAAGAAGGGCCAGAAGAAGGATCCACGGAGCTACAGACCTGTCAGTCTGACCTCAGTTCTGGGGAAAGTTATGGAGCAGATCATCTGGAGTACCATCACAGCATGTACAGGACAACCAGGTGATCAGGCCCAGTCAGCATGGGTTTATGAAAGGCAGGTCCTGCTTGACTAACCTGATCTCCTTCTATGACAATGTGACCCCCTTAGCGGATGAGGGAAAGGCTGTGGATGTTGTCTGCCTAGACTTTAGTAAAGCCTTTGACACCATTTCCTATAGCATTCTGCTGGAGAAACTGCTCATAGCTTGGAGGGTGTACTGTTCACTGGGTGAAAAACTGTCTGGATGGCTGGGCCCAAAGAGTTGTGGTGAATGGATTTCAATCCAGTTGGCAGCTGGTCACAAGTGGGGTTCCCCATGTCTAAGTAATGGGGCCAGATTTCTTTAATATCTTTGGACAAGGGGATCGAGTGCACCCTCAGTAAGTTTGCAGATGACCCCAAGTTAGGCAAGAGTGTTGATCTGCTTGAGGGTAGGAAGGCTGTACAGAGGGATCTTGCCAGGCTGGGTCAATGGGCTGAGGCGAATTGTACGACGTTCAACAAGGCCAAGTGCCAGGTCCTGCATTTAAGTCACAACAACCCCATGCAATGCTACAGGCGGAAGAGTGGCTGGAAATCTGCCTGTTGGAAAAGGACCTGGGGATATTGGTCAATGGCCACCTGAGTATGATCCGGCAGTGTGCCCAGGTGACCAAGAAGGCCAACAGC
>VZSC01002772.1:655796-683654 GCA_013398225.1 Steatornis caripensis | reverse complement strand
AGCCCGCCTTCGGCCAGCGAGCCACTCCCTTCACAGCCCCTCCGAGGAGCGGGGCCTGCGGTGGCCTCGGGCGCGTCGGGGGTGTGAAAGTGAGGGTTTGGGTCAGGGCAGCACCCGGGGGTAACGGCTCGTCAGAGATGGCAGCAAGAGGGGGGAAATATGCTTCTCTTTAATGTTTAAATCGGATGGGAAGCTAGATGATTAACCAATATACGACAGGTTTTATGCATACACACATTTATGTGTCTCTGCATGTGCACTCTGTTCCTGTGATGTAATTTAAAAGCAAAACTCCCCGAATCCAAGAGGAAAGAAAAAAGAGGAATGACACCAAATTACAAAATACCCCAGAACTTTAAGCAAAACGGGTTATACTGACAAAAGGATAAAAGTACCATGTAAAGCTAGCAAGCAAGCTTGAATTAAAGAGCAGGCTCAGTTTAACAAGGCTGCTGTTGTGTTTTATTCCACAAAGAAGTAAGTTTCTAAACCTTGGCTTTTATTACTCAAAGTTACTACTATTTTTTTTCCCTAGTGCTAACCTTTAATAACATAATAAAGCAACTTTTTTCTCTGGAGAGGGGAAGGGAAGATGAAACAAATAGCATATCTTGCTTGCCTCACTTAACTTACTGATGGAATATGTTACGATAGCACAGTGATGAAAGTGACACGAGAATTTGGGTGGAGTAGAATGAAACAGAACATTTTGTACAGGAGTTATAACTTGCCTGCACAGGAAGGCATAAGTGGGACATTCAGGAGAGGGAGGCAAGTTTGCACTCAACAGAACCATCTCTGCGGTTTCAAATGTTCAAAATTACCACTCGTTGACCACTGAATGAAAATAAAAAGCTGAGGGCAACAAGGTACTGGTTTTGTTAATGTTTTTGGGCTGAAAACCCTCACCTTCTTCACGATAAAATCTAAGGAGATATGTGAGAAAATACAGCTTTAATGCACTTGAAATTAAAGATTGCCATCCCACCAGAATACAAATTGTAGGAAAAAAATTGTATCAATTTCAATGGGAAAAAAAATTAATTCATGATTATGAAGTCAGAATTGAGAGATTCTAAAAACTGACTTAGGCATTGTGCACAAGAACTCTGAATATGCTTAATTAAATTTATTGAGAATGTAATTTAAAGAGTCGTCTGGAATGCAGTCATGAACATGGTGGCATAAAGGAAGAGGAGATAGGAACAGGGGTTTCAAAAGCGTGGAAGCACCTGGGAGGCATAGACCTGGCATGGAATCTCCCAAGCTGAACAGAGCTTTTAATGTTTTGATCTTAAAATCCGAAAAAACAGGCATGAAGCATGCAAAAAACCCAATAACCAGTCCACGAATTTTATAATTTTGATTGTCTCCCTAATTGCACGTAATATTTTTGTTATATTTGCATTAATATTATGAAANTGTTATATTTGCATTAGTATTATGAAATTGGTTTTAAAAAAAAGGATCAAAATTCATGTGGGTGATCTTTTAAATTCATCCTCCTGCGGTTTTGTATCNGATAAGCATTGATCAGATCCCCTCTCAGTCTTCTCCCTTGGACAGAACAAATACATGAATCATCTGAGCAAGAAATAATGTTTTGTGGTTTTCTTCTGTCTCTGTAAAGCAAGTCAGATGTCTTGACTGCTTGCTTGGATGGGAAGGTCTCTGAAATAGAGTATTTCATTCAAGAGCTGGAGGGAGAATTAGAAGGCTTGAAAGGAACGGCCTTAGCATCAGAGCTTGACTGAGGGGAGGGCTGCTTCAGAAAGGAGGGTGGAAACCTTCAAAAACTAAATCACGTTATAGTGTCACACAGTGCGATATTCCCAGAGGTACCAACAGGGATAAAGCCCCTGGGCTTATTCAGATGAGTGGAACCCGTGCTCATTTAATTGTTATACATAAATATCGATGGGAAATCCCTGATGAGCAGGAAAAGTGCTGTGGATTTCTACTGCACCGCAGCAATGGCTGTGGCGTGTGGGGTGGGAGCTATTGCCATGACTGCATCTAATGTCATGGATAAAACAGATTCCCTGAATTGCCAGAACAAAGATGGCCTTCAAATTCGGAAAGGGAAAATCTTAGTGATACTGCTTCGAATACCATAACTTGGTGAAGAAGCGGGGACTTAAAGAACGCACAGTGATATAAATGAGGGAGCCAAAGCAACACGCTGCTTGCTTTAACCAGGAGTATGGCACAATGTGAAACTGGCTGTGAGATTCAGACACTCNCGCTCACCCTTGTGCTAAACAGCTAAAGCGTATAATTCATCACAGCAACACTGGCAGAGAATCATTGATGTCCTTCAAAAAGATCCAGGGAAATGCAGAATAACAAAGACGGAATAATTTTATTGCTTGCAACTGGAGGAAATGTATTGCTTGTATCTGGCACCAGGCCAGGCCAGAATGTGAAATGCTGTTGCTGCTGTAAATAGGATGAAAGGGATTCATAATCCATCTCCATGCCCACTGTAGCTAGGAAAATTATAAGCAGAAAAAGCCATTTAAAAAAACCAACAAGAGAAAGCGTTAATAATGTGGACGAGACTTTTTTTGTGTTGATAATTTATAAGCTAATTGTCATGACTAACTATTTGAGGCTTGGTTAGCAGCTAACTAATCATTAGTTATCGAATGTAGGTAATACAGGTATTGAATTTAGGCAGTATGTATATTTAATACAGGTATTGAATTATGCTGAATACAAGCCTCTTGTGCAGAGCAAGTGACATCTCATCAGACTTCTCCATCAGCTGCTCCATCCAAACCAGAATAATGCTGACATACTTGAATCAGCCGCTGAACTGGAATAAATTCCAACATTGTGCAGTATCGGCGTCAGGATTAGTTGATGAAAGTTTGTTAATTTAAAACCTACAAATAACGTATTAAAGGTATTGTCCTCTACATAACAGTTGATACAGTGCAGATAAATGGTGTGGTATTTCACATTCACAGAATTGCAGAACGGTAGGGGTTGGAAGGGCCCTCTGGAGATCACCCAGTCCAGCCCCCCTGCTAAAGCAGGTGCCCCTAGAGCAGGTTGCACAGGCGAGTTTTGAGTATCTCCAGAGAAGGAGACTCCACAGCCTCCCTGGGAAGCCTGTGCCAGGGCTCTGTCACCCTCACAGTAGAGAAGTTCCTCCTCATGTTCAGGTGGAACTTCCTGTGTTCCAGTTTGTGCCCATTGCCCCTTGTCCTGTCACTGGGCATCACTGAAAAGAGTCTGGCCCCATCTTCTTGACACCCACCCTTCAGATATTGATAAGCATTGATCAGATCCCCTCTCAGTCTTCTCCCTTGGACAGAACAAATACATGAATCATCTGAGCAAGAAATAATGTTTTGTGGTTTTCTTCTGTCTCTGTAAAGCAAGTCAGATGTCTTGACTGCTTGCTTGGATGGGAAGGTCTCTGAAATAGAGTATTTCATTCAAGAGCTGGAGGGAGAATTAGAAGGCTTGAAAGGAACGGCCTTAGCATCAGAGCTTGACTGAGGGGAGGGCTGCTTCAGAAAGGAGGGTGGAAACCTTCAAAAACTAAATCACGTTATAGTGTCACACAGTGCGATATTCCCAGAGGTACCAACAGGGATAAAGCCCCTGGGCTTATTCAGATGAGTGGAACCCGTGCTCATTTAATTGTTATACATAAATATCGATGGGAAATCCCTGATGAGCAGGAAAAGTGCTGTGGATTTCTACTGCACCGCAGCAATGGCTGTGGCGTGTGGGGTGGGAGCTATTGCCATGACTGCATCTAATGTCATGGATAAAACAGATTCCCTGAATTGCCAGAACAAAGATGGCCTTCAAATTCGGAAAGGGAAAATCTTAGTGATACTGCTTTGAATACCATAACTTGGTGAAGAAGCGGGGACTTAAAGAACGCACAGTGATATAAATGAGGGAGCCAAAGCAACACGCTGCTTGCTTTAACCAGGAGTATGGCACAATGTGAAACTGGCTGCGAGATTCAGACACTCAATTTCTGCAAAAGATCAAAGGCTGATGAAAACCATCAGATTATGAAATACCAAAGAAGGTCCCTTCTGTCTCCTTCAGCTTTCACATTTTCTGATGCATTCCCTCAGAACAGACTATATGGCACTGCCTTGCACATTGGAACAGATGCATAAACCCTTGTACATGTCTCTCTGCGTATACACCAGCGGTAGTAACTTGCATCCGCACTTTGTTCAAAACCCAGGAATTTATGCTAAAGAGGTTTTGTCTCAAAGCAGTTCCGTAGATCTGGGTAGCCAAGAGTGTCAATTCAGGCTGCTGTTTCCAGCAGCAAGGTAGATAGATATTTGTTCCCTCTCTCCACTGCTGTAAATGTGGCCGATGACGTGACTGAGATCTCTGAATTAGAGCATGAGTATGGATGTAGTTAGGCTCCAGCTGAAGGTTCTTTCCTTAATGTATCTTGAAATATTCTCCTGCGTACAAGATACTTTGTGTATCAGCACACACTTCCCTTTGCTCTCAATTATCTGCAATAATATCATCAAAATATTTTAAATTGTAATGCAAATAAAATTAAATGTCAGGCTGTATCAATGCGATAAATATTCGTGGTCTCCTTGTACTTTTCAGTGCATTTGTCAAAATAAGCTAGGGTTTTGTTGGAAGGCTGGCTGCTTTTATTACTGCATGCTCACCTACCTTGAGAAATAAGAAGCCCAAGATGATTTTCAAAGCTTGTCTCCCATGCCCTGGATTCTGAAGTGACCCAAAATCTTTTCACTGTTTCTTTTCTCAAGTGCTCCTAAGTCTTCTGCTCTGAAGTGACCGCTCACCTTTTACAATTTAGTGTCATAATTCTTTGAGAGGGTGTCTATTGGTGTCACTTCTCATACTATGACTAGTTGCAATCCCCTGAAGGGAATTTTCTTGAGTGTTCTCTGACTGCAGTGGTGTTGCAGCTGCTACGGCGTTACTGACACCCCTTTTGTGTCTCTGACAGGCAACAGAGAATGGGCTTCCGTGAACTCAGTTGAACTTGAAGATGTATAAAAGAGGCACGTTGGGCATTGTTCGTGGTGAATTGTTTCCAACAACACAGTTTTCCGAGGCTGTGAAATATTGAAATATTAAAGGGAAAATATGGTGCAATGAAAGAAACATTTACGTATGCTTCACACCACTAGTTGATTTCAGAGATTTTACGAATTTGTTACAAATCTTTGTTTTAGTACACGTGCTTGGATTTTCATCTCACAATTGCCTTGTGGAGAAATACTAGATGAATAACAAAAGTGGTTGCTGGTGAATCGCAGGAATATAATTTACAATGTGATGAGTTAACATTTCCACATAAGAAAATAAGATACTCCATTATTACAATGCGAAGCTTTACCTGTTCATGTTGTGGATAAGGGTGTGTTTTAACAAGGTCTGAAATTAAGGTAATTATTGCTTATGGGCCAGCAACAAATATTTTATAAGCAATTTAAATACTGAAAAAGCCCAGATAAGTCTGGGAAGGTGGAGATGATGCTGAGGAAACAAGTATTGAATGTTTGATTAGGAAAAAACAGTTCAGTTAAGGACATCTTTCTCCAGAAGACATATGCTACTGGGAGGAAAATTTCACGCAGATTGTTAGGGATCTGGCAGTTTTATGTTAAATACTGCATTTGTTCTTTGTAAGTTTTAGTAACGTTTTTCCAGAAAACTGCTTTTTGAGGGACAGACATGGTATCTGTGGACTTGTTTCTGCTGCTTTTGCATAACCTACAATTTCATATTCACAATATGTATATTAGTCTTCGACAAAAAAAAATGCAGTGACCAAATAATTTTGACATATTCTTTAATCAAAAGCAATGTGTGTTGCTTCTGACATCCATCTCTTTTGGCTTTAAAATTCATTTCTAGTGCTAGGATAGTAAATGAATTTTGTTCTGTCTCTGTAGAGTTTAGTGATACAAGTTACATTGTAGAGAAATAAGGTCAAATATATCTTTGAAACCAGTAAAGAGAATGGATGCTATATCAAAATAAATTTGGCCTCAGTGTTGAATGCGACTGCTTTGAAAATATTTCTATTGTCCCAGTTACACAAGCATTGTACATGGGTGAAGAAAAATCTTGCCCTTCAAAAAATATCTTCATTCAGAATATAAACACATCTCGATTATTAGTGTTAGACTCAGAAAGAGGCCTAGGCAACTCACACTGCTTCTAGGCACCTGACCGTATCATCAAAATCTAATTTCTTTTTTTTTTAATGCAAAATGGAACGCTTCCGGTGACAGGGGAGAAGTGCCAGCATGTCAGCCCACAGTCTTACGTATCATGGACTTTGGGCAAGTAGGAGGTAGGGATTTGTGCTGAATCAGTTAGAGGAGGGAGTTGAAACTTGGGTCTTTGGATTTCTGGATGCGCCTCCCAGGTGAAGCTTGTTAAGGGAGCGTAGGCAGACTGAAGTTACCCATGAGATATGTCCCAAGCTGCCCGTCACTGCGAAGGCTGAAGTGCCTCTGAGCAGATCACGTGCCTTGGGAACTTTGGGCACCACTGATTAGGACAGCAATTTAGAGACAGCATTCTTGACTTAATTACCTTGATTTTCAAAAATCCTATTTAGGGCAAGTCTGAGCCTTTACAGCTTAAAGTGTATAAAGTCCTGCAACGTATGCAGCAGCTTACTGGAATTCTCTGTATTGGAATTAAATAACATTAAACCAACATCCTTTTAATAATCTCAGGGTTTGCAGTAGTTCAACTTTTTTGTGGCAATGAAAATGCTAGGATATTCTATTATTTGTGTTGTACCTCTGTACTGTGCTTCAACGATGCTTTGATTGATGGAGATTGCTTTCTGGATGTTTTTTTCTCTTTCTGTTTTTGTAACCGAAACTGTCAGTCCTCTCCTAACACCTGGTAAATAATGAGATCGATGACTGCGTAGTCGGCAGAAAAGCAAGGACAGTGACTCAGCCAGCCCTGGACTGCGGGTGAACAGAGAGGGAAGGGATATTTCAGATCATTAAAGCAAAATCCTGCTCAGACAGATTCAAGGACTGCGGGAGGCATGTTTACAAAGGCTAGTGTTAGGCTCAAGGGGCTAGTCCTCTGGACAACCTGTGTCATCAACAAAAAGAGAGACATGCCCACCCAGACAGAGCAGTTGAAGTAGGCTTTACTCTCTATTGCTTTACCGCTTTCTGTTCACCATGCAGGGAACCTCCTAGTAGCCCAGCACAGCAACACGAACCGCCTTCCTGCTGGGTGCGCTGTCTGAAGTGTGGTGAGCCAGCTACTACAAGGTGGGGGAAGGCGGTGGTGGGGAATGCTTCCTCAAGAAAGGGTTGGATTCACCCGTAGCACAGAGCAGATTCTCCTCCTTTCTTTCTGCCTGGCACCTTTCATGGTCATCAATTTACTGCAGTTCTGGAGATGGGGAAAGGGTGAATGTCTAGTTGAGGCTTTAAGTCTATTTTAGTTAAAGTAATAAAAAAAATGGTAAGAAGTATTGATCGTTGGGGATTTAGTTTGGAGGGGAAAGTGGCATCACATCTTTCTGTGCCATGAGTGACTCCTGTCACCTGAAATAAGATAGGCAGTTGTGGTGTCCACACATGAAGGAAGGTGTTGAAAAACTAAAAAGGCTTCACAAATGCATTTCAAGCATCACTGGGGTCCATAAAACTTGATGTTACAGGGAGAGACACCCAAGAGAAAATTCAATAAAAAAACGGGTTGAGAGATCATTTGAGAGCGAGTTCTGTTGTTCCTGGTGGTAGATGGCTTTTAGTCTAGCAGTAAAAAGGTGCAACGAACCTTAGTGATTTGAAGTTGGAACTAGTTCAAAGCAAGAAAGTGCACGTTTTTACCAGTGAAAGGAAGTGCTTTTACCCAGATGAACTGAGTGGAAGAGATGGGGAAGCTTTAAGTCCTGAGTGCCCCCAGCTGTCTACTCTGCAGGTGACTGCTCTTACAAGAGCCTACAGATGGAGGTGAGGGGCTGTGTCTCGGGTACTTCGGAGTAAGTCTGGTATTTTTAGTCACACCCACCTTCGCTGGTGACTGAAGCTGCTGTTCTGGGGAAGGGGGAATNAGTGCCCCCAGCTGTCTACTCTACAGGTGACTGCTCTTACAAGAGCCTACAGATGGAGGTGAGGGGCTGTGTCTCGGGTACTTCAGAGTAAGTCTGGTATTTTTAGTCACACCCACCTTTGCTGGTGACTGAAGCTGCTGTTCTGGGGAAGGGGGAATTGTATCACGCTAAATTACCATAGCAATGTTTGCCAGAGCTGGTGGGTTGTGCCCTCATTACACCGTGACAACAATGTGAAAGGCCCAGTTGACTCTGACTACGTGTCACTTGGTGAAATAATTGTGACGAAAAAGCGGGATGCTGAAATTAGCTAGCCTCATGTTTTTAGCTGGATCTGAGGTCCAAGGCCATTTCCAGTCTGGAGCAGAAGTGTGACAAGCCATCCTCTGTGTGACAAGTATATCTGGGTACCTGTGCCCGGGAGGTAAGTAGGTACTGATTGCTTGAACATAGCATAGAAGTGCATGCTAGGATATATCATGCGTCATAGATGAGCATTAACAGGAGCCAGCAATGCGCCCTTGTGGCAAAGGCAGCCAGTAGCACCCGGGGCTGCAGGAGGGGGGGTGCTGGCAACAGGTGAGGGAGGTGACCCTTCTCCTCTGCTCAGCATTG
Source organism: Steatornis caripensis (assembly GCA_013398225.1). Lineage (NCBI taxonomy): Eukaryota > Metazoa > Chordata > Aves > Caprimulgiformes > Steatornithidae > Steatornis > Steatornis caripensis. Next base: position 674,959 of record VZSC01002772.1, on the reverse strand, counting down.
CTGGGGCGCATCGGGAGTGCTGGGACAGTTCTGGGCTCCCCAGTCCAACAGAGACGTGGACATACTGGGGTGGGGCCAGTATAGGGCCATGAAGGTGAGGAAGGGGTTGAAGCATCTGACATATGAGAAGAGGCTGAGCAAGTTGCGATGGTTCAGCCTGGAGAAGAGAAGGTTTGGGGGATCTCATCAATGCTTATAAATACCTGATGCAGGAGTAAAGGAAAAGGAACCAGACTTTTCTCAGTGGTGCCCAGAGACAGGACAAGAAGTAATGGGCACACGTTGAAATACAGGAAATTCCATTTAAACATAAGAAAACACTTTTTACTGTGATCAAAGACAAGAAGTTTGCCCAAGGAGGTTTTGGAGTCTTTATCCTTGGAGATACTCAAAACCTGACTGGACACGGTCCTGAACAACCTACTCTGGCTGAGCCTGCTTGAGCAGGGTGGGTTGGACTAGACAACCTCCAGAGGTCCCCCCCCCCGACCTCAGCCATCCTGTGGTTCTGCGATACCAGAATGCATATTACGTGTGAGGAGTGCTGGGGCTGACGACACTGGTCCTAATGAGACACTTCATCATTTGGATTCTCATGTATGCAATGTTTTGATTAGGACTTTTCCCCGTGGCATCAGCACGCAACTGCTGTTGATTAACCCCTTGGGGTTTCTTCTGAAGGGGTTCTTCCTCCACGTCCTATTGCATTTTAAGACAGCCCCAGATCTAGAAACCCGATGATGTTTTTTGCTCTTATGTGCATGGGCTTGCATTTGGGTTCACATCTACAATAACAAAACTGGACTTTTTGTGTCTCAACAAATGATCAGTCAGTCTGTATAATACCACTTTTGCCTTTGCTGTTTTCCACCTTAGCAATTTGTGCGTCATACTGCAAATTCTGCATGCAGTAATGCTGTGTTTTCATCAAGGGCACTGATAAAGGTATTGAAAAAATTCATGCCAAAACAGATCCCTCTATAAACTCACAAAATATGCAATCTCTTGGAATGAAAACCCTTCAACTGTAGTATATTTTTATGTCTTGGTTGTTAGCTAGTTTTAAAAATTATCATTTAACCTGTGTTACATTGATTTTGTCTGGAATTATTTTTTCATGCAAAATTATGCTGTATGTTTGGTAAAGACACTATTTCAACCACAATCTTCATTATCAGTCTAATGCTTAATCTCATTAAAACAATCAGATTTGTTTGACGGTCTGAGTTCCTGGGAAACTGTGTCGACTGACATTAATAAATCTGTAACCCATTAATTCTCTCATGAGTATCCCATATCAGCATTTCTGTTAGTTTGCTTGATGGCAGTTGCTAGCTAAAGCTGCCTGTAGTTACACAGGCAATTATATTTACTGTCTGAAGATACTGGTTCAACGTGAACTTTTTCTGTGCAAAGTCTGTGATTTGGGTGACCAAGTACCACTGCCCGTGGCGCGCAGTAGCGCAGCGATGCTCTACGTGGGGCTTCAGCCTCGGCCGGAGTAACACCAGCCCTTAAAGGCGACGGAAGGACTTGAAATGGCTTTGTCCCCTCTTTAAATTCATCCGTGTTCCTTTGATCTCATTGCTGTTTCACACCAGCTTCCTTGCTGTGCTGTTTCCTTTTCATCGTGCTTAACAAGAAAATCTTTTTGTCTCATCCTGTTTATCTTCCCTTAAAATCCATATGCACGTGGCAACCAGCCAGCGTGCATGGAGGAGATTTTCATGGCAGCGCAAGGGTGTAGTCTTGTTAGTAGAAAATGCATCCACAAGTCGTCTAAATTGTTTTTAACATCTCAGCCTCCCATCTCACTGCACTAGGAGGGAATGGCATCGTCTTGGTCCGGCACCAAGGTCTCTGCAGGCAGAAGCAGAGCTGGCCCAGCGTGTGATTCGGGATCTGGGCTATAGGCTGGGACTCTGTGTCTGCGGCAGAGAACCGAACCATGCTGGGAGCCTCTCGGTGACACAGCTGCCGGTTGCTATGGTCTGCACACTTCCGCACCTGTAACTCAGCCTCTACGGGACACATAAAGCCTGGTGAGAGGGAGGGTCAATAAGATGCGTGGAAACCACCAGACTCAAAAGGTTGTGACCACGAGTAAAAAGTCCAGCTGGCAACTGGTGACTAGAGGCATCCCTCAGGGATGGATACTGGAGCCAGTATTGTTTCATGTCTTTATTACTCAGCTGGACAAGAGGATGGAGTTTGTCAAGGCTTTGGGTATATAGTCCCACTCCTGGAGATTAGCTGCTGAGGCTCAGGGCTAGCTCCATGTCCATGCAGCTGAGTGAGGAGGGTCCCAAATGTGCTGTGGAGAGGCTGCAGCCAGGAGCAACCCCTGCCATTGGGAGCTGCTTTCAGCTGCGTGTCTCGCACCAAGGACACTGACCTGTGGACAGGACCTCTCAGCTCAGTCACAGGCAGCCTGGGGCTGTGGACCAGCCTGGTGACTGCAGGGTCTGAGCTGACCCTGTCACCACCTCAGCCTGGCCATGCTCACCTTGCAGGTGCTGTGAGGCTGGCCCCAGCCAGTGAGACCCTGAGGGCCCCACTGTCACACTCGGGGATGGAGTAACCCCATGCCGGGCAAGCATGGGCCAGGAAGCAGCTGTCTAGAAAAAGCCCTGGGATGCTGGTGGACAACAGGTTGAACATGAATCAGTGATGCACCATGGGATCCCCAGTACAGGAAAAGCATTGAAAACCTGAAGAGAGTTCTGCAGAGGAGCACCAAGCAAGCGAGGGGCTGGAGCACAGGATGTTTGGGGAGAGGCTGAGGCTGCTGTGTTTGCTCAGCCTGGAGAAGAGATTCTTTGCAGAGAACTTACTGCTGTCTACAGTTACCTGCTGGGAGGGTGTGGAGAAGATGGATCCAGACTCTTCCTCAAGGTGCCCGGTAGAAGGATGAGAGGCAGCTGGACACAGGCTGCAACATGGGGAATTCTGCCCAGATGTTACGAGAAAATTGTTCACTACAAGGTTGGTCAAACATTGCAGCAGGCTGCCCAGAGAGGTTGTGGAGTCTTTCTCCTTGGAGGTATTCTAAACTTGACTGGACACAGCCTTGAGCAACCCAATCTAGTTGCCCCACTTTGACCAGATTGTCTGACTGATGACTTCCAGAAGTCCCTGCCAACTGTGTTAGTCTGTGTGTCTGTGATTCTGAAATTGTGTAGCTGTATCCAAACCAGCAGTGCTCCCTGGCCTGTGCTGCCTCCCAAATCGTGCACCAGGATCACTGGAGAGAGTGCTAGCTGACTAGAGGAAGGCCGTGGCTCTGGCCATGGTTGCAGTTTAACAGTGAAGTAGATTGAGTTCCGGTGTCTAGAATGGTTTAAGTAAATAAACACAGTTTCCAAAAGTAGAAGCATAAGATATAGATATGGAAAATAAAAACACTGCCTTATTTTCATGCAAATGCCATTAGCTTGTTAATTCCTTTCATTTCATTTATGGAAATAGTTACAAATATGAAATCCTGATTGTTTCCAGGCACTAGAAAGTCTTTCCACTAGACAGGTATCGCCAAAGGGTTGTGCACACCATCATGTCTACATGCAAATACCTGTTCATTAGCAATGATATTTAATTTACACTTCCGTAGATTGAAAACACTTTTTGAAACTGAAAACTTAAATTTCAGAACCGAACTAAGGAGTTCTTACACTTGACTGTTTTTTTCTAATAATATGTACATGTAATTATTAATTCCTTGCTCCTTGTTAAGATCCATTCATATCAAAACATGATGACTTTTAAGATTGCTCTTTTTTTTTTTTTTTGCATACAGAAGACAGTATTTACTATATACATATTTTTAAGCAGGTTTTCTGGAAAAACAGAAAGCTGAGAATCTTTCCTGCGCCTTCCAAGTTCACAGTGTCATTCCTAGTGGGGGAATATAATCCAAAGCAACTGAAAATGCCCTTTCTCTGTTTAATCTATTAGCCACTCAGCTGTAGAATGTATTATCTGACACACAGTGATAAGCAGCTTAGCTGTCCGAGATCATATTAAATATGTTTGTTTAGCCTAATTCTGCTGCTCTCCATAAGGAGACACCCTGATGTCCATCTGGAGCCCTTTTGAAATCACTGCAGCCATGTATGGGGATGGGGACCCTCCTGCATGGCTCATGGCCTTGGAGGAGAATATCTTTCCCAATCGTCTGGTCCTTCCTTCTTTTCTAAAACCCTTTCTTCAGCTCCTGTTCATGCACTTAAGAAATGAAATATTCAAGTGAGCCCATGCCCTAGAAAACAAAAATATCCCTATAGCAAATCTTCCATAAGTTTATAGGTTAGAATGGAACTGCCTTGATCTCTTGTTTAATGAGTTCTGTTGGAAAAACACGTTCTAAAAAGAACTCCTACCCTGCATTTTCCATANGCTCCTGTTCATGCACTTAAGAAATGAAATATTCAAGTGAGCCCATGCCCTAGAAAACAAAAATATCCCTATAGCAAATCTTCCATAAGTTTATAGGTTAGAATGGAACTGCCTTGATCTCTTGTTTAATGAGTTCTGTTGGAAAAACACGTTCTAAAAAGAACCCCTACCCTGCATTTTCCATACTTTAAAAATACATCTTTTTAGTATTTTGTTAATAGTTTGTTGGAAGATTGACAATCACGTCTACTCCCTCTATTCCTTCTTTAATTACTTGTAAAATTCACATCACCTTGCAAAAAACCTTGAATAATCAAGTTTCTGTTGAGTCTGCCGAAAGCCCCGACACCAATACACAGGTGAGATGATAGCAGTTTCTGCCTCTTTTTGACACCTCTGTGAGTTTGAAGGGATAAAGACTCTCTAATGACAGATCCTCTCAGCCCCCTCTCCACTGTGGCTCCAATTGTTCCTGGCACAGATGCATGGACTCCTTTTGCTGTTCGGAGAGCTCCATCTGCAGCTCAGTGATCACAAGCTGAATTTTAACCAATAGATATAAATATATTTGATGGGGATAGCGAATGTGGTGATAGTCATCCCTAGACAGACACTGCCAAGAAAACTGTGATATTATTAAAAAAAAATCGAAAATGTTTGGCTTTTTGGTGAGGGGAAAGGGAAATAGGGACAAACTGAGGTGGAAGAATGAGGTTAAGGCAACTGTCAAAGTCAAAAATAGTATTAACTGATATTAACATTGGCTAAATATAGTAAATACAGCACCGGCTAAAACGTGGGTCTACCAGTATTGGTGGGTGACCCTGAAGTAAGAATTGGTGAATACTGCTTGTGGTAGGACAAGCAGAACAAGCACAAGTTTCTGCTGTTTTTCCTTGACTTTTCTATTCATTCTTTGCATATTTTAAAACACAATCACAGCCCTCAGATCATCAGCTTTAAAAAAATATCTACTCAGGCTTCTTATCCTTTTAAATTCTAAAATGCCTATTTTAAGGGTATTGCTTTTACTTCTTTTGGTGGGAAATTACATTCAACATTGGAGTTAAAGGTCATATGGTCTCAGACAAGATGGGTGCTAGTGCTGAAAAAACTGAGTAGAGTGGTACAATTTCCACGGGATTTAAAATTAACCTCATTGGATGATTGGCTTACATTTCTAATCCGATGTATCAGGCTAAATATAGCCTTTGAAGACAATTTCTTTCCATGCGAATAATCACTGCAGGCTAAAAGTGAGTAAAAATGTAAATGAAGAAAGAAAAATGTTAAATTAAATTATAGACAAACTGTCATCTTCCTAGAATATGGACCTGGAACTGCACATATAGAAGATGCCTGCAAGGGATAGAAGTCAAAAGGGAAAAAACAGAGAAATTAGTATGTTTGAATATATATTTATAGAGGGAGAATTTCTGATGCTGTCAGCAATTTCTGTCAAAGACCTACCTTCAGAGACATCGCTGTTGACTTCCAAACATTTCATGTTTTATTACTGCATTTTAATCGTTAATGATGAATGATGGCCCTGGATGATCTGCAGGAGCTATGAATCATTCATTATAACTGTAACAAACCTTTTATTTTTTTTATTAAAGTAAAAAAAAACCAAAATAGTTTCCACAAAATCAGGACAGCAAAGCCTTTAGAAAAGAACTCATATTTTAGGAAATGCTACAAATCAATACGGCAAAAAAACTCCTGAGGCCAGAGAAGGAACCAGAGAGTGGGGAGCTGAGATTAAGACTGTGTGCAGGCTTTTTTGTTTTCTCCTTTAGTTTCCTAAATTCCTGAAGAACGAAAATACCATAAAATGTAGTATATAAGCAGGTGCAATTCCAATTTAATTTAAGTTTGTATTAATATTAAGTCCATTAAGTCCATACTAATTAAGTCCGATTTACATCCATACTAATATTTTGTAGATAAGAGAGCTGCTTCTCTGCAAGAATGAGCTCTGTGATGCTAAGCCCATTTGGGAACAGTCTTTCATTTCCCATATTAGTGCAAGACATAAATTTCCATGTGACGGACAAAAAAGATTTGCTTCACTGACGAAGGTTCCTATCTCTGCTGGAATTCAGCGAGCTCCAAACAGACAAATATTATAACCCAGTTCACTTGGTTTTATTTATTTGTTAGTGTAACTTGTACCAAGAAGTATAAATAGTCCTTAGTTCCCGGGGAAGTTCACGGCACTGTTTTTGATCAGCCTCACAAGAACTTTGCTCTGAATCCCTAGGGGATTTGTTCTTGATACATGAATTCCAGCTTATGAGAGAAACTACATCTTCAGCTGTGATCGTCATTATATCTAAGCCCTATAAAATCAGTCTCATTGATTCAACATCTAGATGTAGCTTTCAGATAAACAGGTGTGACAACACAGTCTTGGAAGTGACAGCGACATGGAGATAGCATGAAGATACCACAAGTAAAGCTGAATCTGAGCAAGATGGAGATATCTGTAGGTACGAAACCCATGAATAACAGTTACCTACTGCTTGTCATGCTTAATGAATGCATCCCAGTGAGTGACAAAATGGAAAGATCCTAAAAGAAATATTGAAAAAGAGCCTGTCTCTCAGGAATTGCTTTAAAGAAGACATACTGGCTACACACTAGGTCAGCTGCAAAACTCAGAACCAAGCCAAGTTTCTTGGCCTGCAGGCTGGTGTCTCACCACTGGGTCAAGCTATGGAAGGTTTGTAAGACCCTCGCTAGTCATAACCTAAAACGAAGTCTGCTGTTTGAGTTCATGTTGATTCACAGTTGCTATCATCTCACAGCCTGAATCTGCAACCCATTTTGCTGAGCATCATTCTTTCATACAGATATACCTATTTATTTCACTGAATGCTGCTTATCTGAGAGAGGTCTACTCAATGGGAGTAAGGACTGCAGATACGGGCTTTAATGATTAGATGGGGAGGTATGCAAGTGAATCGAAATGTAGAAGCTGAACTGGCTCTGTGGACATATGAAACACTGTTTTTCCTTTCTGTGAAGCCTTCCATGAGGTCTTTGCTGGACCCTTGCTCGTGTTTGAACCACTGATGATGTGAGGGGTCTCAGAAGGAATCTCTCACCTTGTCCTCCACTGCAGCCTATTCTGTAGTCCAAAAACTCTGAGAAAGAATCTGTTGTATGTCCTGTTATCTAGATTCCATTAAGAAATTCTGCATCCAATTATGATACCAAAGTATATGTTGTGCTGAGCTTACTATTTCTCAGACTTTCCTAGATTGCAGTCATCAACATAAAAAAGTTAATATCGAGTCAAAGTTATCTCTTGCTATTTTAAATAGAACTGGTTTTTTAAGTGTAGAAAGTAGACTGAGCATCACAGACGTTTACCCACTTAGGGTCTGATGTAGCTGTGGTATCATATTTGTCCATTTGTGGTCAAAAGACGACTATATGCAAGTAAGGAAATAATTCATAAAAAATAGTTTTTTAAAAATCATAGCTTCTTTCAGGAGTTATCTAAGAGCATAACCTATGCTGATTGAGACAAGTATGCTGTTGAAAATAGGCTAGTTTGCATGCATTGCTCTTGTAAACCTTGAGATTTGAGGTATATTTCTACTTGCCAAGCAGCCTCCTTAATAATTCTTTTCTGTTAAAATTTAGCCCAGTCTTTAGCATTTTTGCATACCCCAGGATCATATTCCACACTCGAATTCATCCCCAGAAGCATGGGAGAGCAAAAGGTTGCTGTTAGCAATTTTTTAGCAACATCGCCATACCTTCATTAGTTATTTTGTATCCGCCATTCTGAAAGTAATTCCGGTCCAGTGCAGCTGCATTTAGAAAAAATTCAATGGCAGTTCTGACACACTTACCTGTGCCATGCCGTTAGCACCGCAGCGGACTTGACCCTGCTGCCTGCATGACGTGGCTGTTGCTTAGTGAAACAGAAAGTGTGTATTTTGAGAAGATGATTTTGATGAATCGAGCAAATAATATTTCTTGCAGCAAGATTAGTTTCGCTAACCTCTCATAACCTCTTGGTTGGCTTGCCACGTTTGTTTTACAGATTGCCAGTGAAGACCAGTTGTGTGCCTTTCACCATCCTTTTCCAATTAATTAAAATTAAAAAAAAGGAGTTGAATTAGTTTTCTGTTCTTGCCATCCAAGTAAATAGTCTGAATAGTCTGGAAGCTGTCCTAAGCTGTGCCTTCACTGACAAAAGTAATACATAGTTATTGTGTCAACCGGCAGTTCTCCCAATGGGAAAACATGGACACAAAGCATGCGTTTTTTTCTGCAAAGATGAGCTGGTAAGGTCAAATGTGACCAGTGGTGACAGTACTGAGCTTTGTAGCTAACTTTTGGGAAGTGCTAAAAATGCCACTTAGCATTTTCACCACTTATGTTTTAGAACTGAAGAACAGTTAGAGGTTAATTAGTCCTCTATGGAAAATATTACTCCCCAACTGCTACCTCCCCAGTACCTTTATGGCAGTAGAAAATAAATCTCAGATAGCTCTGAGACAGCGTAACAGTTGTACTGAAGACCTGATCTGGGAAAACGTGCAAAAAACAGGACATGGAAATGCAAAATGTAACAAACTTTATGCTACAAATCTGAAAGGAAAAAATAAACGTTAGCAAGTTTTGCAAGTTTACTTTAACAAAGAATACAAAAAATGTGTCTGCTTTGACAGGCAGGTTCATGCTTAGCCAAAAAAGAGCCTGGGTTGATACTAGTAAGACAATGCATGGAAAGGCAATGATTTGTGTACCCATCACTTGAGAAGCTGTGTGGTTTCTCATTTATTATTTAGCTCATTTTTAGCCTGGGTTATGTTAGCCTCCCGTATGCTCCTTTGCTCAGCACATTAGTCTCCAGGCCAGGCAGCTCGTTTCAGCCCAGCGTGCTTCTGCTCTGAATCCACATCTCTTTTGCTTCTGCCCAGGCACGAGAAGGTCCTCTCTGTTCAAACCAGCTCATGAAATTGGAATCAGTTCCCACACGGGTCGGTGCAACTTGCCTGCGGCACATCCCTAATCACTGCTGGTGCATTTTCCTTTTCTGCCTTCTCCCTCCACCAGCTCCAGCTACCACTTGCTCTCTGCAGTCTGGGAAACAGGACCCACGCACTTTCCCCACCCCAGCCTGTATCACCATTCTCCTTGGCCCCTGCCCTCGATGCCTGCGATGCTGACAGACCATCACACTTGTGGTCTTGAAGGATGCCGGTAGGTTGGCTGCAGCCACCTGTGCTGCTTTTAGAATTAAATTCACGCCATTTAAGCAGCCTATCTGTGGGGAAAGGCTCCATCAGTCACACGACATCATCTCCAGAAAGACAGGATACACCTGCGACAGGGCAGGGGCCAGCACAACGTGCCTGGGCCACCCAAGCTGCGCACAGGGACAGCTTTGGCTCTGAGCTGAGGATTAGTGTGGGCCAAAGACTCTTCTCTTCCCTGCCGGTTCCTAAAGGTCACCTCAAACCTGTTCCTGAGTACAGTCTTCTGTCCCCGCAATGTGCACGTGGCCTCCACTTGTGGGCTTGAACCCATGCTTGAAATGCAGTGCACACAAAATCTTTGTCCTCAAATTTATGTTGGCTTTCCAAGTTTGAGATTTTTTCCCCTTCTCTGTTCTGTGAAATATCCAAAAAACTCCTAAGTGCTATAAAAATAATAACTATTCATAGTTTATTTGGTGCATACACTTTAGGAAAGTTGCCAGTATTCATGTGCTCAGCTGCTTCTTATTCTCCACAAGATTACTCGCTCTTTGTCCTTGTATACATAAATATTACTGCTGACCCACTTCTCCTGCATCCTGCAAGAAATGAATCTCCTGAAGTACCTTGTCAGAGTGGAACTGGACAGACATGGAAAACCAGCTGGAAAACCGCCAGAATGGATGTGGTGGCAGATTGCTTTTCCAAGGGCTTGGCAGAAAGTTTCCCCGAAAAGGGCTGTCAAGAATGTAATGCTCTATGACTGCTCCCTGACTGCACTTCCTGCCTCGAGTGCTCGCTAATTTAAGTTTCGTTGGAACTGCAGATGGGGAAATGAGATTTGTGGGGGCTCTCATCCCTCATCCCTCCGCAGTAATGTAGATTACTAAAGGTTGTTCAAATTAGCGGAAACAAAGGCTAAACCTTTCCCTAAATGGCAAAAAACAAAAAAGCAAAGAAATAATAGAGAAAGCTACTCACAAGTTTGGTTTCACCAAGGAACACAAGCCTACAGGGCTCGACATGGTTGAGCCTGATTTGTTTGCAACATCTTGGGCTGAAAGAGCAGATGAGGTAGAAAGATGGGCACTGACTGAAACCTGCCTGGATTCCTGCTCCTCAGTCAGAGCCACTGGCTTTGGCAACAGTGGGATCTTTAAAGACATGAGTGCAAGATGAACTCTGGGACTTCTTACACAACGTAGCTGTAAGTTTAAGGAATGATGAATGATTTAATACACAGCATGAAAGATGTTTTTATCTCCAGGATCAGTTATTGCAAGTGAGATGACTGAGCTGCATCAGGTGATGAATTTCACAGGAAAATGTTTTTATTTTCAAAGGTCCTTAATATCAGGAATTCAAGGAGGGAATCAAAGCAGCCACAGATACTAACAACTAGTCATGCTTTGACTGAAGGGCAGCAGATTGTGACTTCAACTAAAGGGCAGCATTTGAAAAGAATGGACTCTTATATAGCTTTGGAATCATCTAGGAATATTTAGATTTAAATGGTATGAAGGAAGGTTTACTCAGCTCTGTGGATTGTTTTTTGATGTCGCTTTTAAAGAGATGGTACACAATCATTTTGAAATCGAGAACAGCTGTACCTTTCTGCTTTCCTCAACATGCCACATATCTGTGAATGCAAGAATCAAAACCTTTCTCAAAATTATTATTATTATTATTCCAGCTGTGTCTCTTTCCTAAGAGCCTGCCTTAACACCTGCTCTTTGTAGTAGCTTCATAGTAATTCAAGCCAAAAGGAAAAAGCTTTATCTTGGGACAATGTTTAATTCTGTTGATATTATCTCTAAAAATTTGACTGTGGGGAAGGCTGTGAAATGCTCTGAATGTAAACTTCTGGCCACAGTCAAGGTCCTGGAAAAAACAGAGTCCTGTGTGAAACTGAGTTTGTTATTGGGACACTCCGGTATGATTTACAAAACCTCCAAAGCCAATTTTGCAATGGGTAGGGTGATCTTGACTAGGAGCTGCTTGACATGTGCCTCTAGAGGAGGAGTCATAATATTATGCACAGCCCACAACTGCAGGCATTAATGCACAACTGAGAGAGTGTACTCTGGAGGTTTCATCTGTGATTAAATATAAAAATACAGTGGCTTCTAGGATGTATGTGCAGAATCAGGCTCCAAACAGCATTATCTCATATGCTTTCAAGCTGTGTCTAGCCAATATATTTATAAGCTATCAGCTACCATGCTGAGTGCCATTACTCAACAAGTGGAACAATCCTGTACTTACATCATATTACTTTGGCAATTTTATATGTTTTAGAGCCTTAAGTTAACTACTTTCTCTTGGGGTCTGCAGTGTGAGGTCAGCTGATGATACTCTGTAGCTCTATTGCAGCTGCAGCATTCTCTTTTCTCTACTATTTACCTTCTTCTTTTGCGGCTTCCTAGCATGATGGTTACATTTCTACCAAGGAAGATTGCTCAGGACTGTCAGAGCTTTTAATGACACTCTAAACCAGTAATTTTCAAGATGTCTTGATAGAATCTTATAAAAAGTGCTAAAGACTCCTTTAGAAATTTCAAGTATGTGGATTGTTGCAGAGTCTATGTGAATCTACTACTTCTTAGCAATGTTTCACAGAACCCAAAGAAATAACTGATGGGTGCCAACAACCCACAGACCAGAAAACTTCCAAAATGTCTCAGACAGACTGTTCCTTTCAGGTGAGAGATGAAGCCATCTTAACAGCTTTTTCAGTCCTGAACATAATGTTCCATTTGCTGAGGATTTTTCTCCTTTGTCTGTTGCATCTTGCCATACAAATAATCTTTTATCATAATTAGAATCTTCTTTGTCCAAGGTAGTACTTTTATACTTCTATTTTCATGTATTTGCAAGCCTTGGTTTTGTGTGTTCTTTGTTATCTTAGCAGCAGTAAAGTTCTGTTTAATCTTCCTTGAAGATCTGGCATAACAATGAATCATTCTTATCATTAAATCTTTAGAAACTACCCCCTGCCCTCCATAAATTCACATTTTCAACTCCAGTCTTAGAATGCAGTATTTCTGTACCTTCTGTAAAGACGGAAAACTGTTCATAGATCATTTTAACGATGTTTTTAATTTATTACATTTCTTCTACTTAACTAAATCTTTGTACCATTTGGTCTTCAAGCCTCTAGAACTATACAATAGAAATGGAATCAAAGGTGTGGCCTCAGGACATTAACCAGCAGCAGCTGCAGGATGGAGGGTGATGTTCAGTCTTAACCTGTACACCATCTGGGAGTGCAAAATGTCACGTGGCAATACCTGATAGATCTTACCCTCCACAGAGTAATAATTCTCTGCTTAGGAGCCATGTAAAGTAAGAAGCTGCTCTACAAGCTTTAAAATGTTTGACTTCTTAGTGTAATATTTCTTTTTCCTAACTTTCTCAATTACTTCCATGACAGAACTAGCTTCTTTGTGTGTATGGAAATACTAAAAAAAGAGATAAATGAAAAAGCTGTCTGGGTTTTCAGTGCCCATAATACATCAAAGCTGATACTGAGAAGTTATAGGTGCAAGATTTTTAGCCAAAAATATTATACATTTACTTACAAAAATTGGGAATTACAATAAAATTCACTGAAATGCAGCGTGAGATTGTTCAAAATTTGTTTCAAAGGGTGTTTGAAAGGACACTTTAATTAAGTTGCAGCATTCATGGTCAAGTAGTTCAATGCAGGCAGGCAGGCCCCTGCTCTGTCTTTGATAATGTGTATAAACATGTATGGGATAAGGATGCTGAAGCTACAAGCTGTGTCAAGTGTGATGGATGGAAGATCTCCATGAGCTCTGGCACTTTAGGTCAATTTGAGTTTATCAACGCTGGCCATTACTTTGGCTGCTCAGACTCTGTTTTGAAGTTCAGGCTGTAGGAGTCTACTCACCCAAGGGCTATAGGAACAAAAGGGAGACTCTAGAAACAAACAGATGAAAAATGTACATTGGCTTGGCTCGCTGGTGATCAGTTTGGGGCACTCAAAATGGAATAGCGGGTTTGGATTCTCCTAACGGGTGCTGGTTTTACCGGGTTTTACCTTTCTTACCACCTCTTTTCACCCCACAGCTTTTGAGAATTTATGCAGTTCAGTAACACTTTCAAGTGGACTGAAATGGAAGTTGTTTCTTTTCCAGATGGGAAAGGAGACTAGCTTTGTGGCTTTTGGAGCTAATAAAGTAGAGAACTCTTACAAGGAGAGGAAACAACCTTAAAAGTACCTTAGTTACAGTTTTTGCAGGCCCATTAGAATGTCTTTCTTTTCTTATTTACATGCAATGTTTTTTTCCAGTTAGTGTTATTGCACTCTATTTCAGATTCCACCACACAGTTATTGGCTATGTGTCAAGGTTGTCTCTGAGAGGTAGGAGCATCCTTTTCTTCTGTTTAGTGAGAGTGAAAGATGATCAGCACCCTTCGGAATTAGACTTCACTACCTTTTCTTTCTGTTTTGCTACATTTAAGAAATATATTAGAAGGCAGGAATTATTAATATTGTAATTTAATGCTATAAATGTTATGGGAGAATCAAATACAACCAGCTGTAGTGAGTTGCCCCGATTCTATTTGTTTCATATAATAACAATACGGCCAAACTAGAACATTAAAAACAGTACATGATAGTAGGGAGTAAATAGGGAAGTAAGTGGGAAGTAAACATCTCCAGCTCTTAAGAAGACTTAGAGAAAGACAGGAAAATATGTTTTCAGAAATAATGCTGCAATGTGATGGAAATTCACTGAGTAAGGTAATGGGGATTTTCCAGCAAATTCCTATAATTACTCACCTGTCACAGAATTTTAACAAGTTGCTCTGAGTTACATTACAAACCAACATAAAAACCCGTTTGGCTCCTTTGCCCCTTTTGCTGGTTGTTCAGCAGCAATTAACAAGTAAACAATTGTTGGTCACTGATTTGTGGTTCCCACAGTAAGAGTTGTGCTCAAATGAAGACAGGAGCACTGAAGCCAGAAAGTCTTCACCTTTGTACCTAAGTTTACTTTGACGAAATTTACTCTATTTTCAGCAAGCGCTCTCCTGAAAGCAAAGTAATGCATAGCTATAAATCTTTGCAAGACTGGTACCTGAATTCCCATTACAGGATTGGACTTTATATTTCTGATATTGAGCTCCACTCCTGAGGACAGTGAAGTCAGTGGAAAGCCTCCCATAACTTCCACAGGATGCAAATCAAGCTCAAAATGAGCACTGAGCATCCTGGTTATTTTTTATGGCTCTTGCTACGTACCTTCCACGAGACCTGCAGGATTTCAAAACAAATTATCAATATTAAAATGTAAAGAAAGCTTTAAGGACGTATTTGGCACCGAGTCGAGGTCTGTGCTTAGTCTGGAGGATGAAAGTTCCTGACGACGGCGGCGAGGCAAAGGTGTGAAGGAGGCTGACACCACGCACTCCACCATCACGGGGACATAGTGGGAAGGGAGAGTTTAGTCAGAGGGAATGAGTAACCATCTGGCTGCGTGTAGGGAAGTAAGAGGATGAGGGTTATGGCTGTAGTAAAACACATAAAGCTGCCAGCTACATGGTTCTGAGTCTTTAAATAAAGGCAGGCCGCATCTTCACAGGCCCAAAAGCTGATGAGGGCTGTAGGCATTCCCCTCGGTCATTTGCAGATGAGCAACACTGATGAAGGGTTATTTGGGGTTATCTGCTTATCCTGTTGATTAATAACATCTGCTCCACAGCTGACAATATCGAGAATCGTACGTCTACACCAGGGAGTGAAAATACGCAGCGCTGTTTAACTCCTTTGAGACGCACGGTGTAGGAGAAACCTCTCGCCCAGCAGCCCCTCTCCCTCGCGCTGTCCCTTTTGCCTGCCCTGACAGGAACGCGCCTGTGTGCCCTGTCCAGAACGGCTCCATTTTCCACCTCGTCGTTGCTGTAAATGGCGGCCGGCAGGGCCGGGCCCGGGCAGGGCAGAGCAGAGGTGGTGGCTCCAGGCGTGGCGGGAGCGGCCTGGCGGGCTGAGCTGCCAGGGGAGAGCTGCCAGGGGGCAGCAGCGGCAGGGGATGAATTTAAGCGTGTTCGCTGTCCGTCATGTGCTGGGTCCACCTTGACCCGCGGGCAGCGCACCGGGAGGGTGGCACAAGCCCTTTCTCAGCCTCTCAGACGCGAATGGCGGCGCTTGGCAGCCCCGGGAGTTGGGGGCAAGGCTGCCTGAAGGACGCAGGCTGCCGGCTTGCCTCGGTTGCGCTGGTGGAGCGCGACGAAGAGCCCGCCGTGCCCCGCCCGCGGACAACTACAGCGCCCGTCGGCCCCTGCGCGCCGCCCCCACCTTTCCCGCCTCTCGCCGTTATCGCCTGCCTCCTGTCAGCGCGGAGCCGGACCCGGCTCGCCCGAGAGGGGCTGCCGCCTCGGGAAGCGGGGTGCTTCGGGGAGCTGCCGTCCTCGGGGGAAGGTGGCGCGGTGGAGCAGGACGGCCCCGTGCCAAGCCAGGGAGCGGCGTCCCCGCAGCCTCGCTGCCCCGTCCCGTCCGGTCCCGTCGCCGCGGCGGCGGCGGCGCGGCTCATGAGGTGAAGATGGTGATCCGCGTCTTCGTCGCCTCCTCCTCGGGCTCGGTGGCGGTGAGTGGGGGCGAGCGGCGGGGAGAAGGCAGAGGAGCGGGGCGCGGGGCCGCCGCGGCCGGGACTCAGCCTCCGGGGCCGGGAACAGCGCTGGGCGACGCTGCCCGGCGCTTGCCAGTCGCCGCTCGCCGTCCCCGCCGTTACCGACACCTCAGCTCCGAGACGTCTCCCCCCACGCTCGCATGGACCTGAGGGTCAGCAGGCTATTGCGAAACGTGGGTCTGAATTTGCCGGGGTTGTGTGTGCAATGCGGGGGGGGCGGGGGAATGACAACTTCTCCCCCCGCCTCGCGTAAATCCCCTTTGGCGAACCAAGCCCCCGTGAAACCTCTTCGTAGAGGACAGGTGTTTGAAGGGTTTTAAAGGTGGTTAAAGCGGGCTAAACTTGCCCGCTCGGGAGGGATGCAGCGGGGTTCAGCGCCTCGGTGCGGGGGGAGGGCGCCCTGGGGCGGGCTGGACCCGGTCAGGTGCAGTGCCTCCTTGCCTGCCAGCCGCTGCGGGTTCAAAAAAATAAATGAAAGGAGAGCCTAAAGACAAACTTCAGGCCGCTTAGCACCTCTCCGCATTAAGTAATACTCTGGAAAAGGCACAGCTCCTTTTGGGCTGGATTTTGAAAGGTGTTACTGCGTCCTCTGCTTAATTGAAGCTCTTATAGCTTTCTCTCATTGAATTAATTATGCGTGTGACCTGTGAATTTCCATATTTTCATATGAAGTGACAGCTCTGATTTCCGTTAAGGCAATCTGACCGTAAGCGTTCTACTGAATTTGTTCTTTAATGAGAAACATCAGAAGGATTTAGATATAATTGCTATTCTTTATGCTTCGGCAGTGAAGGCAGTGGCATTTATGCGTTGTGAAAGGATGTAGCAGTGTATTTTGTCATCTGAAGGTTTATTGTATGTTCACTTCCTTTGGCCTTTCACTGCGCGATACTTGTTTTCAGTTCAGTGGCATGGTGACAGGTATGTGTTCTGATATGTTTTGGCATGAGGTGTTCAAAATGCTTAGTGGCTGCATTATAGCTGATAAAAACTAATTATCGATTTCAGTAGCCAACGGAGTAAACATAGAGTGTCTTCAGAACTTTATAATCCATGTTCATCAAGCATCCATAATAGAAACATCTCCTTCCCCTCATGGGCAGTTCATTTGTGCTATGGTAGCTCGGTATTCCTAGGTTTAGTTTCTGTTTCATGTTTCATAGCTTGAGCAATAGTGTGTAGTTTTATGTTCTGTTTTTTGTTGAAGTGGAGGGTAAAAGGGCCACATAATTAGCTCACCCAAATCTCCTGTTCTGACCAGTCTGCAAGTAGGTTATTGATGGGAGTTTTGGATTCTGTCCTCTCCTTCCCTGTCTTTGCCTGCAAGGTACATATCCCATTAGCAACAGCAATATGACCCTCTTCACTGTCTATTAAACCAGCAAACCAAATCTGAGGTTGACAAGCAATTTAATTTGCACATCAGTTCATTTGCTGACTTTTTTCTGGATTGGACAACAAGAAAATGACATGAAATATGGGTAACAGTTTGCATACCTGTGATGGTCAACTTTGTTCATCTAGACAACAGTACATCTGAGTACAGCTTAACCGGAGAAGAATAGATAATTTGGTGATTGAAGGTACTGTTGTTACACAGGACCAGAGCTGTGACATCTCTTTTCTGTCAGTTTTTCTTCATGTGTGTTATCACAGCATTTAGAACCTTCATTATGGGCTGGGTTCCTGCTGTTCTCAATGTTGCATCACCCAGCTTTTTTTCTGTCGTCTTTGCAGGGGATGTCCACAGATCACGGTTAAGTAATTGAGGAAAATGACAAAGGAAAAACAATTATCAGCTGGTTATGTGAGATTCCGCATCTGGAGAAAAAGATTTTACTGTATTGCACATCTCTAAACAGGGAAGTTTCAAACTTATCTTTGTCCTCCTAGAACTAAACGTTAGTGAAAGGAAGCAAAAAGTGTTTGAGTCATGTAATTCCTTGTCATCTCCTCCAGCCTTCAGCGCAACTACATCAGCTACTTTTTGGGATTCTGTGCAATTCATGAGACAGCATGATTTCCCTGTCTAGAGAAATGAGTGCCCCTTATGGCTCCTACTTTGTCTCCTGCTGAAAACAGTGTCAGAATCCATGGTTTAGTTTCCACGTGTAGGACAGCTCTGGTCAAATTGTAGCCTAGCCGCTTGTGAAAGCGGATGTGGCTGAGGTTAGAATCTGACTTGCTGTAATTGACCCAAAATGTCTACATATAATATTTAGTGATAAACTAAAAGCAATGTCATAGTGACACGATTTACTTTCTTAATCTCACTAGAGATACTTTGTTAAATTACTCTATTGTAAAACGGAAAGTCCATCTGATCTCTAGAGTAAGCTTTTGGTTTTGTTTGCTGCCTCACCAGCAGTGTGCCATTAAAGCAGGGACAACTCTCAGTCCACTTTCCACTTTGTGCCTGGAATAAGCCTGGTTTGAGTTTGCAGAGAGGGAGGGGTGAAGACAGTGATTTTTAAAAATAAAAATAACATGCAGAAATTTCCTTATGTTAACTGGTGAAACAGGTGATATGTCCTAGTAAATATAATGAGTTAAACTCTTTGTATATGACTTTGTATATGACATATGTATATGACAAGGGGAGAGCAGTGGATGTTGTCTACCTTGACTTCAGCAAGGCTTTTGACACCGTCTCCCACAACATCCTCATAGGAAAGCTCAGGAAGAGTGGGCTAGATGAGCGCACAGTGAGGTGGGTCAAGAACTGGCTGAATGGCAGAGCGCAGAGGGTTGTGATCGGTGGTGCAGAGTCTGGTTGGAGGCCTGTGACCAGCGGTGTTCCCCAGGGGTCAGTGCTGGGTCCAGTCCTGTTCAATGTATTCATCAACGACTTGGATGAAGGGACAGAGTGTACCCTCAGCAAGTTTGCTGA
>VZSC01002772.1:607077-654590 GCA_013398225.1 Steatornis caripensis | reverse complement strand
ATTCTATGACTCCTTTTGAAATCTTCAGAATACCCATGTCACATGATAGGCATTTGACTGAAACTTTCCTGAGAAATATACTGGTAGTGTAGTCAGCAGAGGCTTCCATCTGCATAAATACAACTTTCCCTGGAAACTTTTGAAATGTTTATTGATCCCGATACTTGGTGTAATTTATTTTATGCTAAAGAGGCTAAAAATACGTAATAGTCATACATAATTCTAAGAGTTCAGTGTATGAAATGTTTTGGGGGCCATTCTGGAGAATGAGAAAAGGAAATAAATTGGGTGAATGAGAAGAAGCCAAGAACGTGAACTTTCCCTCCGTTTGGTCTTGGGCTTCTCCCGGCAGCATCTTCCTCACATCTGAAAGTTCTTAGACCCATGAGAGGTGTATGGTAGTGACTATTTTTTGTTGTTTTTTTAAATAAAACTTATGAATATAAATACCTCATGAGCTTCAAAGAGCTCACAGATCCCAAAACTTAGTTGTTGCTCACATGGAAACATTAATCTTCAGTGTTTAGGGAAGCTGGACTGCGGGATGCTGTACACAAGTTTCTGAGACCTTCTTGTGGGAAGGGAGGAGAGAGGCATTGTGTGTATGCCTACGTTTATAAATAATCTCTTGTTGGTTTAAGCATGCATTAGGCAGGTCCAATTGAATCACAATGGGAAGCCTCTGAATAGGCAGGCAGGCATGTTTCTACAAGCCTTACCGTCTCCTACTTTTTCTGACCTGAATTTCTACTTGTGGACCTGTGTCTTGAATTCCAAGCGCTTCTTTGTAGGGCTGGGGAGGCAGGCTTTGCTACTCCTCCCTGATAAGGACGATCAGTGTTCTTTTGTGCTTAGGAGAAAGGCTACTTTAAAGTTAGGTTTAATTTTCACCCTGAGCAGTGCTTCACTGTTTTTGGGAAGTAGTTGATGCTCTTGTTTTTCACCAAATCATTCCAGGGTGAATGTAATTTAATCTTTTTCACATTTTCCAGCCTATCAATTAAAATTTGCACTTCTGCCACCCTACTATGTATTGACTCAGTTAGCTGGTTTTCAGTGTCTTAAAGCAGCTCTACCTTTGACAGGAAGCTGGTAGTATGAGCTAAGCAACTCCGTGCCTGGAATTCCTAGTTATCTTGAAATGCCAAACCAGATGAGACTTGCAGTACTCTTGCAGTCAGAGGACTGAAGATCAGGTAGGGGAAATGTCAATGAAGAGCTTTCAAATAATGGAGAAACTTCAAACAACTGTCTCACTTGTACTTTCTCCTCTGTGGTAATAATTTGTTGCCTTGGAGCTTCATCTGTTAAGCTGAACAGATAATATAAGGGAGTTACTGAAATAATGGAACAGCAGGTGGAATCTCCTCTCACCAGTGAGATGTGAAACTCTTTCCTATTGAAATTTATGTGTGTTCCTGACATGTGAAAAACACATCACTGAAATTAATTCAGTTTAGTGTACAAGGGCAAGCTCTGTTCAGCCACCATGTCAATGAGAACATGTTTAGGGGGACAGGAGGGTTTGGCAAGAACAGCACCAACCCGAAATACATAGACTTTTTAAAATGACTAAAACTTAGACATTGACTTTTGTTACTGAAGAGAATTATGGATTTTTTTACTAGGAAGCTTGATAAGATAGGTGCAGTTATAGTTAAATTGTTTCTATAGCAAATATTGGTTTTATGACACTAAAGCTCTGCTTTTGTTTAAGCATATTATGGACGTCAAATGTGTTGGAATTTTTGTTTCCTGGAATGACTTTAAATCACAGTATAAAACATCAGAATGCCAGAATAATTACAGTCATGTTTGTTTGGTTCACGTGTTGCTGGATAATGTAATGAGGACAAATAAAATGCTAACGTTCTTAAGGCTAGGCTTGTCTCATAGCGATAACGATGAGTTTCAACTCCACCCTTGCTTGTAGAAAGTCATTGTAAATCAATGTTTCTCACAGCACTTCTCAGGAAGAATGTGCTTCTTGTTGAGAGGTGTGGAGTAAATTAACTTAGAATATGTCATTTCTAGAATATCCACCATCTAACAGGTTTTTTTGCCTGCCTGCGCTAAAAAGCACAACAGTCAAGACTGAAAGTGATTTGGTTGAGTGTTACAAGTGCTTTTTGCAAAAACTGTATTATTTATGGTCATCATTTGGAGGAATTTACAAGTCGTTGCATGTGATTTACAGAAATTCAACTACCTATGATATAAAATATTAAGCTTTGCAAATTACAAACTTTTTTTTTAATATTAGAAATTTGTAAAATCAGAGCAGAGCAGCAGGTAAGTTAGCTTTTCAGAAATGAGATAATAATCTTTACAATTAGAAGTGATCCTGCAATATTTACATGGGAAATATCAGTATTTTAAATGCATAACCACAATATTATCAAACATATGTCAGCATGCTGAGGATATACCTGTTGGATTGGATCCTCAAAGCCTGATTTGTGAATCTCACATGAACGTCATACTGTGTCTCTTCACTTGGTCAAGATAGTGATGCTTTTGGTTGTGAACCTACAGAGTAGTGCTGTATCAATAACAGCAATACTGGAAGAAAAAATCTGAATCCTTGCTCAGTCACAGGACGCATCACGTGTATCTGTGTCTTGGACATTAGCAATTATCATGCCCATAGGAGAGATCTGGGGACTTTCTGGATCTCGTCCCTTTGACTGACAGAATTAGTTCCCTCATCCTTCCTCAAGTTTCCTATTGTCAGGTCAGGTGGCTCATATCATCTTTGCTGGCTTTTGTCAGTCCTGTTTTGCAGGGCTCACATGGCAGAGGGAGCCTGAGCGCCTTGCTCTCAACTGCACATTCTGTGAGGCAGAGAGGTCAGCACTGATGGCTTTAGCTGTTCTTCACCCTAAGGATCCTCTGTGGATCTAGCTCTTGAGACTGTATTCCAAAGAAGTCTAAATTCTAGTTGCATCCTCCTGCTTCGTGATGGAGAGAACTAAGCCTCTGAACAGCGGTTCAGCTAGCTTAAGGAGTGTGTTCAGTAGGGAGCCAGGTGAGAACCCTAGTCACAAGGGTGCAGGTGGAATTTAGACCATTTGTGTATGGTATTCAGTACCTAACTGTTGCACCATTCTTGTGTGCTCTAGCACTTTTCAAATATTTACATTTCTTCTTGGCAGAGACTTTATGTCCAAAATAATGCTACCTTGAAGAACACGCTTTAGACTACACAATGTCATGAGCAGTAGGATGGTTGCTGACCTTTGATTATGACTGTAGCTGCAATAAGACTTCAAAGAAGGTATTGTTCTGCCTGGGTTTCTGAAGACTGGAGTGTGTGTTTTGACTCTCCGTTGAGAGCTTTGTACGGGCATGTGGTTCAATATCTCTAACAACTATATAGTGACATCTTCATTACAGATTTAGCTTTCTATTTTGAATGTATTCACATGAGTTGGAAAGAATAAATGAGTAATAAAAGGCAACTTGTTCATTTTAAGAACATTTTTCCGCTCTGTTTATAGTTTCTATAGAGTACAGCAGTGTCAAAGTGCAAGTCCCTGAATGGACCTAGGTCACAGACAGTGACCTATTCTCCTTAATCTTCCACCCATATCATCAAAGCCTGGAAATTCATTTTCAGAACTGTGGTCATAGTGTCAGTGATCACAGGAGGTCACATATACCTGAATTTGAGTACATTAATGGCAAAAAATGAAGTAACAATTAACATGCATGCAATTTATCTGTACAAATGACTTTTGGATTACTTTTATTTTCCATGTTGTTTTGTGAAACGAAAATTAATTTGGGCACATAAGCCACCTGTCTGTTTTCTAGAGAGTACAATCCAGGAGGAAAGGAAGGAAATGAAGCATACGCCATTCTTTGGTCGTCCTCATTTTGTTGTGTGGTGCTAGTACATCAACGTACAAACTGCCACATTTGTAGCTGTCATTGTCACATTATTCTGTGCCAACATTGCTCCTGCAGAGACAACTCCAGCAGAGGGGCAAGGCAGGCAGCTTTCGTGCTTTAACACATTGAATCACTGCAAATGCTTGCTTCAGTGCTGCTGAACTGGAGACCTTGGTACCAGCGACTTTAATCTGGTGAATTCAAATTGAAAGCGACGTGTTTTCCGTATGCAGCCTACTGCAGGCTTGGTGTCTGGTTTCTTGTCACTACAAAGGTCTCCCAACCAAGCGACAATGAATTGAATTATATTATGTTTAGGCATCACAGAACTGTTTTCCCCAAATTTATTCAGCTATTCTTCTGTAAACCTAGGTCAGATATTCACTTCCTCTCTGGATTTTTTTTCCCAAGAAGTCTTATTTGGGCAATATATGCTAAGCACAATAGCATCATTTTTTTTCTTTTGGAGCAAAGTATCTCGGTAAAAAGAGGTATTAAAAAAAGACTGTTGAATTCAAGTCACTGTTGGACTAATGTGAGTCCTGTGATCTGCAGTCATTTACTGGGATGTGGTATCTAGTGTAGTAATTTTAATAATATGTATTGTTCTAAATGTTTTTATTCATGCATGTACAGTGCTGCTGACTCCAACTTGGAATTGCTCGAGTATTGTCTGCAAACATAACATGTTCTCGTTAGCAGTAAGGAGAAATGAACCTCGGTATAATCTTCAACCTAAAATGAAAGAACTAGATTGTTGGTAGAATGATTGTATTGGACTCCTAAGCCTCTGTCCCTGTGCAAACCACAGCAAGTAAGTACCAGTTCCATGACTTACAGGCCACATTATACCCAAGGAAACTGAATTTCCTGAATTTCCACCATTCTGGTGGACAGGGAGGCTAGAAACAAATAACTAGTGCTTGCAAAGTTATGTCTGCTTTCTATTCCTGAATACTTCCCCATTTTTAAAATTTAATAGATTAATTAATAATATTAATTAAAATTAATTAATAATAAATTTTATCTATAGATAAAATTCAAGAAATGGTGAAGACATACCAGTGGATGTGAAATTTTCTAGGCAAAGTTACCTGATATACCAAAGGCCAGAAAACAAAACTTGCCAGTGTCGTGGGACAATATTTATTCAGAGTAAATTACTTTTCTTAGTACTTGTAAGAGCTTAAAAAAAATTCCTATATTCTAACTGATATATTGAATATTCTTTTTCTAATAGTCCTGTCAAAGATGAAGTATACTGTTGAGTAAGTCCATTTTACTTGCTATATGAAAGCTTTTGCTTTTCATTAAAATCAAAGCAAAAATTATATCTAGAATACCGTATGTTTCTGTTGACCTATGTTAAATCCTCTCTGGTACTCTTCTGTACAATGCGTCTACCAAATTAGTTATTTCAGACATTTCTGTTTATCCAGAGGGAAGTTTAGAAGAAATTAGGATTTGTGGAAAAGTAGTCAGCATGTAAGAAAGTTCCTTATTCTATAAAATCAGGATCACTTTTGTCTTTAGCAATCTGAGTTCAATTTGGAGATACAGAATTGTCACTAAGCCAGTAACCCAGAGTGCGTCATTTTATTAACAAATACACTAAGGGCAACAGTTTCCTCACCTGCAGTCTCAAGTGCTGACCTCCTGAGGGAGTCTATCCAGAATGAAATACTGCAATCTTTATTTTGCATGAGGTGTGAAAGCTTGATAAGAAGACTAATGAACACAGAAATGCTGTAGTCTTTGGAGTCTATTCTTAGCTGAAATCTACTGTATTGAAAATTGTGATCATGTTCCAGTATGTCAATGTTTGGTAAGTTTTACAGAAGATAGATAGTTAACATTTTGCAGCTCCCTTAAGTTGGTGGATTTGCTTCTTGGCGAGGTGAGCGGAAATGTAGAAGCGGTGATAGTGTTTCTTACCTGTGACTGTCAATGGAAACAGCCCGCAGTTAGCTGCAATAGCTTGCAAGAGCTTCTCAGTTCCTCAGTAGCCATGAGATTGTTTCCTTAATCTTCTCTCCTGGGGTTGGTATGTTGTTTAGTCAGCACCCGCTGGATGGGCAGACAGAGTCATTTCAGAAACCTAAGTCACTGTTGACTCTCATTTCTAAAAACAAACATTAGATTCATTTCAGTGGGACTTGTGTAGGTAAGCAAAGTGTGACCTGATCTTTCAAAGAATGACTGAAACTTGTTGGTGACCTTCAGGTGCTTTGACTGGAAGGTGTGACTGAAATAGAGCTGGTAACTCATTTAACATGGGGTACAAAGCCTGCTTTCTTGTCTTTCTTGGGCTTTACGCCTCCATCTGTGAAGTATTTTGGGATGAAATCTTTTGATACTTCTGTTCAAGGCTGTGACGGTTCTTTCATTCAGATGTGCTACTTTACTGTAAGAGTTACTTAGCACCACTCTGAAGGAGCTGAATCTAAAGCATGTGGATGTCCTTCTTTTGGTATGATAAGAGCTATAGTGACGAGGAAACTTCTTAAAACAAGTTATTTCTGTCTTGTTAGTGGGAGAAGAGATGAAAACAACTGGATTTGACAACAGTAAGCAAGATTATTTGGTCTAAATTTAATATTGTACTTCACTATAAAGTAATTGAATTTGGCACAGAGGAAGGGGAGTCTTGCTAGCTGAACTACCAAGAGAAGCTCAGACGCAGGTTGTCAGTGACTCATGTTAATCATCAATAACAGCATGCCCTTCTGTTGTTGCCCATCTCCCTTGGGTAAAATAGAGCTTGTCTTGACAGATATGAGTTCCAGGATTTGCTGTTGTTGGTTTTGCTCTTTTATGTCTGTATAACTAATTCCCACCATTCCTAGTAAAACAATGTGGAAAACAGCAAGACGTTTCTCATTTTACTGCAAGGAATGAACTTGCAGAAGTTAGTGCCAGGGAGCGGACCTTTGCAAATGTATCAACCTGCCTTTTCTTTGAATATACATATGTAGATATGCAATTTTGCATGCACACATACATATTGAGAGAGATATATATTTATATATATAGTGTGTGTATACGTTATGTATATTTATATCTGTGTATATGTGTGTATGTATATTTCTTAACCTCGGAACCACCGAGAGATGCTAATTATCGTATAAGTGGTAAAATAAACCACTGATTTTTGCATCCCCAGAAGAGAAATAAAGATAACTTCCTGGTGCCTCGCATTGGTTGCTCAAGATACGTCAGCATCTGTCGGGGCCCTGTCAAAAATCACTGCTCCTTTATTCGAACAGCTAAACCTTACAGAATTCTAGCCATGGATGTCTGTCTGCTGTGTAAGCTTGAGTGCTAAAATCGCAGTGCTTGCTCAGCTATCATCTCTGTTATTCCATGTGTCTGGCCTACACTTAAGAGCTGTACTTATGTAGCTTATTTCAGATAATGAGGTGCTTACAAAACCTCAAAATAGTTATATCAATATAAGATATCCACCAATATATCTGTGCTGGCTAATGGGGGTGTACTGTGGCATAAATATTTCCCTTCCTACCTAGAAAAACGGTAACATCAGTGTAAAAGATGTTATGAAGATTTTTAATTGTCTGCTCTGACAGAGCTGGTGGTGGCAGTTTAAACCCTTACTGCTGATAACTTCAAAGTTGCTCTTATGCCTGTTGCAGACCTCCAGGACAGAATGCCTGCTTGCATTCTAGCCTCTTTGGTTGTAACCTTGTGTGTTTGTTTTCATGGGTGCTGAAGGTGGGCTAGTAATACACTGGACTGTGAAAATGAGCATCTGCCGCACCAGGACATGTCTGGTGTTGCCACTGTTGCAGGGGTGATGATAACTTTTGGCAAGAGAAGGGCAGCAAGCTTCTGCAAAGCCTTAAATAGCCACAGTTTCTGTCTTTCTGAATGTCCCATTTCATGAGATTGTTCTGTGAACATCCCACTTCATGGGATTGTTCTGCTGTGAACTCTGCCAGCAGTTACTCTCAGTGCTTTTGTTTGTAGGCAGAGCCCTGAAACCATGAACTTGTACTCCATATTAAATATAAATCAAAGCCTGTGATGTGTATGTTCCATTCACACATCCTGATAAAGTTTTCCTGTTGGCTTTCAGCTTTTCACGCTTTTACAAAAAGACAGAATTTTGTTAACTTGTACGTGCTAGGAGATATGTCCCCTTGTGATCCTTTTCACCAATCTGCTATGAAACATGGGTCCTCTGAATTCACTGGATAGATCTCAGTTGAAGCAAGATAGTGTGACTCACTGAGAAAAAAATTCATCAGAATTTAATGATGGAAATTCCATCACAACTTTCACAAATTTGTTTTATTTCTTGACATTTTCATGTTCTGCAGAGGATGATATTAGGTATTGTCTGTGCTATTAAAACCTTTGTGAATGATTATTTGGAACAATTTAATAGTAATGTTGAAATCAATTAAAGACTGATTTCTTAATCCTGGAATTGAGGTCTGTTTTTCAGAGAAAGGCAAGTGATTTTTTGTGTGTCTTCATTTGAAAGAAAGCTTCCTTTGATCTGATGAACAACAGAGCATCAGCAACTGAAACCTGTCATGTTGCTGCAGGGTTAGTGAAATATCATCCCTGTCTAATCTAAAGACACACAATTCAAGTATGCATCAAACCTTTGATGCGGATCCCCATCTCCTAAGGTCATACAGTCTTCCTGAAGTATCTCTGTTTGGGTGATCTGATGTATTTATATAGAAGCAGAGACAGGAGTGGCATTTGAAGGATTTAGATAGCATTACGTTCTTCAGTAGGAACCTGCTAGGAAGCTAAAATTAGTTAGAAAAGAGATGATACAAAACTAGTCTTTGATCAGAGAAGATTGCTGCCATGAAGGCCCTGATGTGCAAGCAGTCCCTTCCTGCTCACTGAGGCTGGCCTGCCTGCAACAAGGTCTATTTTCTGGTAAAGGATCCCAGCATCAGGCCCCAGGGGAGTCTGAAAATCTAAAGGCTCCCAGCATCAGGCCCCAGGGGAGTCTGAAAATCTAAAGGCTCTCAGCATCAGGCCCCAGGGGAGTCTGAAAATCTATGGGTTTATTCAGCATGGTATTCAGCGATACCTTTGGCTATGTGGAGGTGACCTCTGTTGACCTTACAGGAGATGTGTCTGCAGTTTATGGGATAATAATTGAATGGCTGCTGTGTCTGGGGATGCAGCTGGTCATTAAGAAATCGGCTGCAGAAGTATAAAACAATAGGTAATTTGCACATACAGAGCTGCAAGAACACACAAGTTACAAGGATATAGTTGCATTTATTGAAAGAGAAATAACATTGACATTTGTTAATAAAGTTAGAAGCCATGTTCTGCTCTCAGTTGAGTCAAAGGCAATTCTGTTATTGATCTGAATAATAGCAGTGGCAGTCAGCCCTAGCTTAGAGAATGATATGAACAAAATCCATCATCCTAGCCTTACAAAAACATACTGATAGAACTTTGCAGTAATGCAGTCCAATTATATCTGAAATCTGACATTTGTCTAGAGCCACAAATGCATTTTTCTCTTGCTGTTTCATATACTGCTGGGAAAACCTGTAAATATCCGTGAAAATGTAGCACAACAAATTCTGAATGACTTGCACTGCTGTTATTTTAAAGTGCATTATCAGGGGTGTGTATATCTGGAGCTGGCAGAATGACATGTCTGTGCTTTGCGGATAGTAGCTGTCAGAAGAAAATAGTGAAAATATTGACAGCTTTATTGCACAAACTTGTTTTTCAAATTCTTTGGAGCATTTTTGAATCGCAGTGTCTCTGATCCTTCAGGATGAGAAAACAAGTAAATGCAAGCATAGTCCTTCTTAGGGAAAGGCTAGATGTTTTTTCTAAGTGTCCAAAGGGTCTTATCATTCTCTCAAATTCACGAAGAGAGATTAGTAGCTGTGTGGGAGAAATATGGATGTGACCTCGTGTTTATGTGGGAACAGGGTTCTCCATGAAACCCAGTATGGCACTGCTGGGCTACGCAGTACTCTAGTCTTGGAGCTTGCCTTAATGTCTCTTTGAAACTCTGCCGTACTGTCAGGAGACTCAGCTGCATGTAGCGTCTTAGGGCTCCACATTCTCCATCAACTAGCTCTCGTTTTGGAAATAGCTGGAGCTGCAGTTGCCTGTAGCTCAGTGTTGGGCTATGGGTCCTGAGTGACAAAATATAGAGGGTGCAGCCTCGCGGGTAGGGTAGGAGTTGGCCAGTGGGACATTTACATCTTAAGCTAACAGAACTGAGAACCCACCCAGACGAAAAAGGGCTAATTACTTATTACGTCTCATGGGCTGCTAGTTGGTTTTATCCATTCTAATAGATAAATATTCCTATGCCACTGAGAAGGAAGAAACATGACCTATTTTTTTTAGTGCTGAGAAATTGGCTTTTATATCATCTCATTTGCAGCAAGAACAGAAAATACAGCTGGGGATGCTTTTATTCATTGTTACAAAACAATGTGACTGATAAATACATGGAACTAGTTCGCAACACTTTCAGTGCTCTGCTGACTCACCACATCACAAAAAAAAAAAGACAATTGTGTGTTTTGATCTTGAAAGACTAGGTGATAAACATGTTACATAATAGGAAGTGTGTGTGAATTTCTTGTTAGAAGGATTTTCTTTTTTACACTTTAATTTTTCTTTACAGAATAGAATAGTTCAGTTGGAAGGGACCTGCAATGATCATCTAGTCCAACTGCCTGACCACTTCAGGGCTGACCAAAAGCCCTAAAGCGTGTTATTAAGGGCATTGTCCAAATGCCTCTTAAACACTGACAGGCTTGGGGCATTGACCACCTCTTTAGGAAGCCTGGTCCAGTGTTTGACCACCCTCTCGGTAAAGAAACGCTTCCTAATGTGCAGTCTAAACCTCCCCTGGTGCAGCTTTGAACTCTTCCCACATGTCCTGTCACTGGATACCAGGGAGAAGAGCTCAACACCTCCCTCTCTGCTTCCCTCCTCAGGAAGCTGTAGAGAGCACTGAGATCACCCCTCAGCCTTCTTTTCTCTAAGCTAGACAAGCCCAAAGTCCTCAGCTGCTCCTCACAGGACATGCCTTCCAGACCTCTCACAAGCTTGGTTGCCCTCCTCTGGATGCATTCAAAGACCTTCACATTGTTCTTAAACTGTGGGGCCCAGAACTGCACACAGCACTGGAGCTGAGGCTGCACCATCGCTGAACACAGCAGGATGATCACCTCTTCTGACCAGCTGGTTATACTGTGTTTGATGCACTCCAGGATGCTGTTTGCCCTCTTGGCTGCCAGACCACACTGCTGATTCATACGAGTATTAGAGCATTTGCTTACTTTCCAAAACCTGCTTATGAGGCTACTCTCTTCAGTGCTGTTTCAGTGAACTTTAAACAATTATCAAATATTTAACACATTTTAAGAAAATAAAGAAATCAAACATAGTTATGGTGTTTTTCTTCCCTCCACAAAATCATAATTCTACCAAGTAAGCTGATCCACATTAACAAAGTGATAGCTCTTAAATCTCTGCAGATTTCCAACTATAGCTCTGTTTGACTTCCGTGTGCAAGACACCATACTATTCCTCACTCTCCGAACTCTGCAGGAGGAACTGTGAGATTCAAAGGTCAATTTTCTGTTCATCACTGCAGGACTAAGGACTGAGTTTCCAATTGTTCAGAACTTGACAGTTCTCAACTACCTTGCTGAACTGGGACTTTATGAGAAGCAAAGGATATTCTTCAGAATCAAATAACTTATGGAAATGAAAAGTAATAAACATATGAATAAATGTAATATAGCAAGGAGATCAGAGAACTTGCATTTAATTAGGAGGTACTAAAGAGTAGCTGAATTAATAAGGGTTGCAGCTATCATACTTGTATTTATGTGTACTATACAGTTTGAAAAGGAAGATAGACATTTTTGAAAAGATTTCTTTCATGATGCAAAATACTTGCTGTAAATATGCCACTTTGACAAAAGAGAATAGTACGAGGAGCTGTTAAATGTAGAATGCTAAACAGGAGATTTAAGTTATTCTCTGGCAACTTTGAGAGGCTTCTGTTGCAAAAATGCATGAAAATAACACTTTAACCACTCTCTTGAATTACTGAAACATATGGTAAATTACAAACAAAAATGTTTATCTATTGAAAGAAGTTAGCTGCCAGCTAGGGTTTGAATTGTTAGTCTTTTGAAATTAATTAGTCTAGTCCTGTAGGATGGTTCCATCAGAAGAAGTTTTTGATAGCTGAGAAATATGCTTTACGAATCCCTGAAATCTTTGAGGCTGCTCAAAATTTTCCCCAACCTTGTTTAAAAAAAAAAAAAGTCCTAGCACATAATTCTAATAATTTCAAAACTTCCTGGCTCACTGTTGGCTGAGACATTTTTAAAAACAGTCCAAGTTACCAGCGTGCTCTGATAATCTGCCCTCTGTTTTAGCTAGAGGCCCAGCCAAAGAAGAACCAGTATGCCTTCCCAGTGCCCTCATAAGAAAATACCTGTAACTAGGAAAGATCCTGTATCTGTAGCACAAATATAATTTCCACTGTGCATTTTGTCAAATAGAAATGTAAATGTTTTCAGGATAGTGTAATTCTACAGAATGGAAACTTGTGCTGTAGGTTACGATCCAAACTGGTAGTAGGTTTTGTGAGCTTCTTTACTAGAACAACCAACAGTACATCTTGACCTTCAATCTGGCAGTCATCTGCTGCTTGCCAGGCTAGGCTGGGAATCCTCTTGCTACATTTCTCAGTCTGTGTCGAGTCCTCTGGCTGCTAGTCTGTGAAGGTCTCTCTGATATGGAGCTGGCTGCCTGTACACTCAGTGGGACTTCCAAATTCTGGTTCAGTTCCTATCGCAAAGTCTTCAAGTTTCACTTTGTTTTAGCCATTTTTTATTTCCACAGGCAATGCTGGTTTTTCGGTTTCACACTGATGCAATGGAATACAAATTCATGTCATTAACTGGAAGACAGGTCCAGCTTCGATAGTATTCTTATTCTTTTGATGTGAAGTTATGAGCCAAAATTTTGGTCTCATAGCATCTGGTTTCCTCAGGTCCATCAGAGACTCTCATGTAAGTGCATTTTCAACGTACTATTCCTACTGCAAGAAGAAAATGATGATGGAATCACTTACCTCATTTGTGTACATCATTGGCAAGTCTCGTTTCCTGAAATAGAGATGAAAATCAAAAGTAGACTTGGCAGTGACTTTAGAGGCTTTCTCAGCTGCACACAACTCTGCATGGCACTCTGCATGGCACTGCCTGTAGCTGAGATTTCTGTAGGACCTTCTCTTTTCCCTTTCTTGGTCTTTCCCCTTTTTCAGTTTCTTCCATTTCTGTCTCTCCTTTTCCCTTTATGCTTGCTAAAATAATAGAAAATAAACCCCTGAGCAAACTCCCATCATCTCTTGTTTTGTGGAGTGATAGATGTATTTGTACTTGCTAAAGACTTCGTGTTTCTGAGTGTTACCTTGTTGCTTGCACAGAGAACAATGGTTTCTTACAAACTATCTTAAATAGGAAACTTATCCCTTCAACTTGTAATAGATGCACATATAGATTTAAATGCATTTTATCATAGTGCAACATCTGACAAGGAAAATACAAGGTTAGTAGGCATTGGGCATGGAGCAGTTTTCTGTAGCTTTATAGAAAAAGAAAATGCATTTTCCTTTGCTGACTGCTTCTGATTAGGAGTCTCTTAAAACCCAAACTTGGCTCAAATTTTAATCACATTTCTTAAATACTGGGCTCTTTCAAAGACACCATACATACATTGCACTGAGGTAAAGGTGTGTGGACTGCCTGGCTAAGCAGTGTCTCAGCACCTCCTAGGGACCTACAAACTTATTCTGCATAAAGCTGAACAGATTGCCCTCCCAGTTCAATAGCACATTTCATATGGCATGTCCTTAATTATGTCTCTGTATGCAAGCGGAAGATTACTGCTAGCAGGAGACCAGGACAGTGCAGGCTGCATGTGGCCACTGTTCAAGGACTGTTCTATTTCTTTTCATATTGGAAAGTTCCATGGCCAATTTTTAGGGTATTGAAACATTAACATACATTTTTTCTTGAGGATGAAGCGTTGAAGGTGTTTATAGCTATTTAGAGGTCTGTTCTGAGGAGACTGTATTTTCCTTCAGTCACACGTAATGCAGTATTTGCTATGGCAGGCAGCTACTTGTTTTTACTTTTGGGAATAATTATGTAATGCTCATTTTTTAACTTTTTATTTTTAAAATTTCTTCTTTAGTACCCTCCTTCACCTCACCACAGCTTCTCATCTCCTTTTTCCCTGCGTACATAGCTGAGTTGTATTTTACTGTGCCAAGAACAATGAATTAATCGTATAAACCTTTGTAAAGGTCTGTCACAGCGCTCCCATCTCTCTGCAATAAAAAATGCGAGGGGTCAGTTGTGATGTCCTTTCCGAAGCCAGGCAAACAAAGAGAAATTTGGCTGAAAGTTTCTCTCCTGACAGGTTGCAAATGTAACAGGACCATGAGGATTTGCATGTCAGCCTTGTGAGCGTGTGAGGTTGTTTTTCATTGCTTCTCTATGAAAACAGAAACACAGTGGAAACAGAAGAACAGAATGCAGATGTCGCTTAGTGTGTTTGTAAGAGGCATTGCCTTCTCCTTGCTTTTCTAAGGCAAGCATGTCTAGGTTTGCAGTTAACACTGTTTAGAGTTCTGTTCATTTGATGTGGCTAGGGCTTGCATCTCTTTGTTAGAGCATAGTATCTCCTTATTATCTGGGACTATGTGTGAAGCCTCATCTGTATGAGAATTGAAGATTAGTAATCCTCTGCAGTAACTATATTACATTTGCATTTTACATTGCAACAGTCCCTTTGGTTATGTTTACATGACTTGTAAAGGCAGAGGCTTCTGTTTGATATTTTCAGCTATAGGAATGAGCTGGAGCTTCTGCTGTTCACAAATGCTGTTTATGCTGTTCATATTTCAAATACCTGTAGCTGGTCATGCTTCAACTTCTGCTGAGCCATTTTCTTAAGGTGCGGTTTTGCTGCTGATATAAACCAATGAGATTGTGGAACTGGTGTTATTGATGCTCCTTGCCTTGTTCTCCTGTTTCCTGCATTATGCTTGTGCAAGAAAAGCTGCAGGAGCTGCTTGGCAGGAGGGAGGAACATTGTGTCATCTCAGTGACAGCCAATGGTGAGATCTGCTAAGCTGTATCATCAAACTACATGCTAAAGGTGCCCCTGCCAAATGCAATACATTCAGTTTTCAGCTGAGTCAGTGAGTCAATGTGGCTGCTGCAGTTCTGGAGTGAGGGCAGGCATCAGGAAAGAGTAACCAGATTGAAAGAGAACCAGCAGGACCATCTCCATCTTTAGAGGTACAGGTGTAGGTAGACATATGCCAGTCTGTGAAACAGGTCTTTGAGGTGGAGTTAGACATGCATTCTGTTTTGTTTTTTTAAATGTCAGATTTCTAAAATGTGTTTGTGGTTTGACAGGCCAGCTTAGAAGATACTCATCATAAGGCCTTGTTCTCAGCATGTGTGGTTGTCGTGTCCTGCTCGACCCAAGGGGGAAGAGGGAGCGACCCAGATTCGCTGATTCTCTTGTTTGGAATAGTGCATACACAATGCTTGAGTTCCATAGGTAAACAAAGACTTTTGTTCCATGGCTAGGCTCATTGGTAAGTAATTGGATAGCAGAAATAATTGTATAGCACAAATACTTAGCGCTTGTCACATGTGTGTGGTTTATGCCTTGTGTTACTTATTGGAAAAGAAAGACAAAAATAAAAAGAGAGAAGCAGGGGGAGATAGATCACCGGTCCAGTTTCTAGTGTTGGTCCAGCCAAAGAGCATCTCTGGTCTGTAGGAGGGCTCATCCAAAAGTCCCACCTGATGCTATTTTCTGTCCCCTTTTACTGTCATCCCTCAATGTGGATCGCCTGCTCCAAAAGTTTCGTTTCTGGGCAGAATTCAGCATTGTTCTGCTATTGGTTAATCAGTCTCGCTTGCTATGTAAATTAGCACACGTGCTCCCTACGGATGTGGTGGGGCAAATCTTCTTGGTCTTGAATTGAGTTGGCGGTCACGATTGCCCCCTGCCACATTTGCCTCTCCCCCAGTTACTGCAGGTTTTTGCTGACTTTGTTGCTTCCTGGGCAGCCATCCAGGCTTCAGTGCCTTCTGAGGTAGGATGTTCCCTTTTATCAGTCCTCAGCTCTTCTTCAAGGATATACAAAATAAAGTTTCGTTTGATCTTGCCTCACTTGCAAGTGTTCAAGACATTAGCAAAAAAGTTCTTTGTTCCAGGGGGTTACAAGTTAGCCTTAGTGTCAGATTGTTTAGTCTTTAAGTTGGTCTCTTACAGTAGCCTGAATATTTTTTTGAGGTGGGATTTTGTGTTAGAAAGCAGGCTATTTGTTCTAGGGATCTGTCTGGAATGAGTGGACATTCAGGTTAGGCTTTCGGTCCCTCCAGTTCCCGGATGAAGAGGCTGTCAGCGCTACTCATCATCTCACTCACCATCCAAAGCACTGAACGGCACCTGCTGTCATTCCCTCCAGTGCAGGCAGGCAGGACTGAAGCCCAGGCAATGCCTTATCTCCAGAAGGTGGGGGTTAGAGTCCAGAGCAGAAGACCAGCCTCCTGAGTTCATTTTGCAGGCACCAAACACTCAGCAATATGCCTCCCGACACCGTGGATTTGAAACTGAGAATGTGCCTGCTTTGTCCCATTTATATTAACTGGGCTAATGAAATAAGGCGGAGAAGTTCTCTTTAACCATGGCTATTTCACAGTTCCTATTAATACTGCTACTGGAGTCATCTTGCTTATAGTATAGCAGAAGTAATAGTCATTTATCCTATCTGGGTCAGATAAATCCTGGACTAGCGAGATTTTTGGCCAGCAGAGGGCTACAAAGATGATTAGGGGACGGGAGCATCTCTCCTATGAGGAAAGGCTGAGAGACCTGGATCCGTTCAGCCTGGAGAAGACTGAGAGGGGGATCTCATCAATGCTTATCAATATCGAAAGAGCGGCAGTCAAAACGATAGGGCCAGACTCTTCAGTGGTGCCCAGCGACAGGACAAGGGGCAACGGGCACAAACTGGAGCACAGGCAGTTCCACCTGAACATGAGGAAGAACTTCTTTACTGTGAGGGTGACAGAGCCCTGGCACAGGCTGCCCAGGGAGGCTGTGGAGTCTCCTTCTCTGGAGATATTCAAAACCTGCCTGGACGCGTTCCTGCGTAACCTGCTTTGGGGGCACCTGCTTTAGCAGGGGGGTTGGGCTGGGTCATCTCCAGAGGGCCCTCCCAAGCCCTACCCTTCTGT
Organism: Steatornis caripensis; assembly: GCA_013398225.1. Lineage (NCBI taxonomy): Eukaryota > Metazoa > Chordata > Aves > Caprimulgiformes > Steatornithidae > Steatornis > Steatornis caripensis. The sequence goes on along the minus strand of VZSC01002772.1, from coordinate 637,371 downwards.
GATTCTGTGATTTTGCAGTGTATTGAATATCTTCATTAAAATAGTATAGAATAATGAAATGCTGCTCTCAATTAATGGAGAGACCACATGATATGCTCCTCTGGTTCAGTAGCTGTCAGTAAGCAAGACTTTCTACTACAAAAGATCTTCTGAAAACAGGCTCAGGAAGCACAGGGAAAAAAGAAGGAAATTGTAACCTGTTGGAAGTGATAAGAGGCTTCCAGGGAATTCTGGATAAAGAATGTGATCTGATTTTGCTAAACTTCTGCTCCAGTCTGGACATGATTTATGATGGTAACATCCTCATTTTGTCATTCTGCTGTTAAATGAGCAATAGGATTTCTCTTATTACCGGAGATCACTGTTCAGGTTATCTGGGAGATCTGTTTCTGCCCCATATTAGTTGTGTGGGAAACAGAAATCTTGTAACAGGAGAGTTCTCAGTCTAGCAAAAGATATAAAAAGTAAAGTGGCTGAAAGCTGGAAGTGAGGCGAATTCTGAACAGAAGCAAACATATATTTCAAGTGAAGGCAGTTAATTAACTATGGGAACAATGTGCAAAGACTAGCAGATTCTCTGTTATTCTCAGTTCAGGAATGGACCTTGGTGGGAGAAAAAAATCCGAAGAAACTCTTTACTCCTAAGGGGAATTAATTCAGGGATGCCAAAGGTCAGAACACATAATCCCAGTGGTCCCACCTGGCCAGGCCTGAGTATGTCTTTGTAGTATTTCTCCAAAGCAGTCTCAAAGTGTTTCCTCCTGTTACCTGTTGCAAATCAGTATAAAGAAACAAAAACTAGGGGAGAGAGCTGAGATACTTTAGCTACGATAGACTTCCTTTATAAATCGGACTACTGAATAAGTGATGGGCTCATTTTAGCAATTTTGTATATCAAAATGGACATCCTATTTTTGCTGCTTTTTAATCCTAATAAGGAGACCAGCTATAAATACCCGGATAAAATGGCGATGTCTCTGGGGTTTTTTTATTGTCTTACATTTGTGAATAGAAATATATTTTAACAGTAAAATGAAACCCAGAGAAATGATGTTCAGAAAACAATCACCCTGCTAAAAATATGGGAGACAAACATCGAATTATAAAAGTAGACTATTAGCTCTATCAGAATTTTCTTCATTACATTGAAGATAGATTAGGAACATATTATGTAAAGATTTTGCTCTGAAAATTCACAATGGATGTGTATTTTGACAGTGTATCTTGCAGTGCTTTCTGGTGTGCTGAAAGATATTAAAACCAAAATATTTTGATGCTAAAGCAGTCTATCCCATAAGAACACAGATGCTTTCCCGAAGTGGTTTATGAATAGCCACAAACTGAGTTTTTCTGAACACAGTGCCTCTGATTATATGAATAATCTTTTCAGTTTTTTTTTCAGTTGCATCACACTCTGGAAACTTTGGAAGCAGCAAGGTACAATGCTGGGTTTCCCAAAGAGGACTAAGGTATCCACCTCTGTAGTTTGTCAAATGAGGATGTATTTTTCTCCACTGGGCTCTTGTCAGGAGCTCAGATCCTCTGCATAGGCTAGTGAGGAAGGGAGAACTGGCACTGCTCTTTGTGCCGTGTTGTCTTTGCTCAGTGCTTCATGTGGTCGAATGCTGGAAGTTTTTAGAGCTCAGAGTAACTACGGATGAGAGGTGCAGGCAGGATTGTGAGGCTGACGCACTCCTGCGGCGCAGATCCAGTTGTAGAGGAAGACAAAGGTCCTGTGGTTTTCTTCGGGAATAATCAACTGGCTTCTGTTGTGGCAGATGCTCTGAGCATCCATCTTAAACAACAAGGCATAATTTAACAGGATTTTAAATGTAACTAATGCTCTTGTTTCAGTTTACAGGCTTGAATCAAATCACTTGGGAGAGACGCTACTTTTTTGGCTAAAAATTTTCAGGGCATTTTGTTTAAGTTTATGCAGCTGGCACATCCACAGCTGATAATGCATGCAGATGTCGTAGAGAATTGCAAGGCTTCTGGCTAAAAAAACCTCCCACAATTCATTTCACTTCAACATTTTAATTAGTTTTATAAAAATAAAAAGGAGAGATTAGGAAATATGGGTTTGTGGGAGAATTCTCATGGTGTGAACAGTAAAATATTAGGGATCCGATTAAATCTAAGCTGCAGTTAAACTTGTGCCCAGAGTACAGACTACTGGAAGACAGCAGATGAAAATGGGTACATGTAGATACATTTGTACTGGTACGTGGCCTGGGCCTGAGCAATGGAGCACTCTGATACTGTGGAACTCTTAGAAGAATGGTTGCTGGCACAGACAGCTTTGGCCAAGGCTAACTTACAGTCTCACAAACAATTCATGGCCATGGTTTAGATGTTACAGCATGCCAGGGATTGTTCCCAATGTACAGTTTGCATGCAGCCACTCTGAGAGCCTGCAGGTTTAATAGACTTGGCCAGATGATGCTGTTTGGCCTCGGGGCCAGAGGGCTGGTGCAGACACTATGTAGTTTGCTAGTTGCTCTGACCAGCTCAGGAGAGAATTTATGCTGGTTTTAGCATTATTCCACTATAAGGAAGTGACCTCTCCCACACATCATTTTAGACATCTCATTTCTGTTTGAACAAATACTTAATATTCATGTTAAGAAAATCTCAGTCTCTGTCTCTTTTAGGTCTCTCTTGCAGCTTTTTTTTTGGTGAAAGAGGAAAATATTTTTGTCTTTCATTTCTGCATTAACAACCGAATTTGTCTTTGCAATTTTTAGGGAGACAGTAAAAGGCATGTTGTCTTCAGTACCAGCAACAATGATGATACAGTAATTTTACTGCTGTTGATAATGTATTATTTGCACACAATTTTAGAAGCTGCCTTTTGTATGAAAAAGTGATCCTGTCACATATAGCTAAAAAACCCCACCAGTATATGTAAGAAAAAGACTAAGACACTGAGACACAGACTTACTATGCAGCCCGCTTCTTAAGAAAGACAGTAACCATTTAAGAGCTGTGTCTTTGCAGTTTCTTGAGATGGCTACTCTTCTTATTTCAAGGAAACAATGATTCCATCAGCATTATCTCCAAAAGTCCCATATTTTTGTGGTGCAATTAGGTAGACAGAATGGGTTGGGTGACAAGAACAACTAGAACATGCACTTTAAAAATCCTCTGATTTCCAGATAGTATCTAGGTCATATGATACCCACAGGCATGATTCATCCACCTGGGCTTTATGCCAGTCAGCAACTGTGTGGGTCTGACACTCCAGGAATACTGTAAAATTATTAAAGCTGTATTTTTTTCCTTCAAATAATGCTATTGATTATAGCTGTAAAAAATACAGCATATAATTTATAGTTCCTTTCTGAAAGAATTAATTTCATTAAGTAGATGCACAAGGTACAGTATGGACTGAAGAGAATGCAGAGCAAACCTAGCTGAACGAGCCCAGGTAGCTTTCCTTGGCCCTACAGACTTTCATTTCAAAGGTTGCTACCTTGATATAAAGTCCTGTTGGAGGCAGAAGTACTCTTCACCTGAGTGTATCTATCTGCTTGAAGTCCAGCTAGCTGTCAAGGGTTGATCTTAGCTACAACGAGCGAAAAACTGCCAGCATTCTGCCTCTGTTAGGCTTTTGTATAAAGATGATAATGTCTTTGAGGGACAGAAACCCCAGACATTTAGTGCAAACCACATGCATTTTTTTTTGCAATGAAGTTAATTTTCAAGGGATGAGATCATGCTTATTTTTAGATGTGTATTATGCAGACAGTCACTTTTGATTAAAGATTCAACAAGCCTTGTTCAGGGAACCATCAAGCTGCATTTTTAAAAGACATGTAGGTGCCTAGGAAAAGAAAAATGTGTGTAGCTGGGGTGGTTTTTTTTTTTTTTTTTCAGATGTACCAACATGTTTGTCTCAATGAACACAGGAGTAGACTCTTTTGGGACTGGCCAGGTTGCTTACCTTGCATTTCTATGTGCCTGTATACTTAAAAAATGTAGCCCCTAATGACTTTGAAAACTAGCTGCCTCTTTTAACTCCTACTTCCAAAAAGTCCCATACAGATTTTTTTTTTAAAGCATCTGTAGAGAGTAAAGGCTGAAATGCCCACAGTTGAACTAAAGATACAGCCTTCTAAAAAGGAGGTGAGGAAATATAACCTTTGCCAACTTGTAAAGAAACAGTAGTGTTTAACTTCTATGAACTTAAAACTGAAAAAATATTTTTGCCTTTGTCTTCCTGAGTTTGTGACTTCCCATTCTGTGAAAGTGGGACGAGAGGGGAGCAATGCTCTCAGGTTTGTAAGCATGTCTGGGTTATGGGGGACTTGCTCTGAGTATTGTTTTTTTTTTCTTTCATTTAGATAAAGAAAAGGCAACAAGATGTGGTGAGGTTTCTGGAAGCCAATCGCATAGAATTTGAAGAGGTGGATATCACAATGTCAGAGGAGAAAAGACAATGGATGTATAAAAACATTCCTGAGGATAGGCAGCCCGCGCAAGGCAATCCACTGCCACCACAGATATTCAGTGATGATCGGTACTGTGGGGTAAGTAACTGTTATTGTTGTCAACGGACGGTGTATTAGTATACCCTGTTGGCCATTTGAAAAGCTGGGACTTGCTGTTAAGCTTTTTCTAGTAGAATCTGAATTAATGGTGACAGTTTGGGGTGACAGGAGCAGGTAATGATCATACAGTGAAAATTCAGATCATTCATCAATCCTAAAGTTGTCTTCAGCTAGTGGATTCCCCCATGAATGTAAGAATTTGTAATGTCACGTGCTTCATGTACAACCTGTTGATGTTAAAGTGGCTTGTGAGACCACTACAAGCTGAGGATTTATGGTTTTCTTGCTACTTGGATCTAGTCTAAGTATAAAAACTCGGAAGGAAATCTTTGGCACAGTAAATGAGAACATTGGCTAGATTGAGTTATATTGTCGTTGTAATTAAGCTGCTTCTCTGCTGCTGTCATAGTGTTAAGTTTCATTTATGCTCAGAGAGCCTTTATGTAATTGGAGTCTCTAGGATAAATGAAAACTGTTTGCTGTTTGAATTGTAGAATAGTTTTATTTTTCCCTAAAGCAAAGCAGCTTGAGACTTGTCTTCCTCTGCTGAAAGGCTTCTAAGCATGCGAGCCTGTGAATCTGACAACGGATTAATGGGTGGGCTGGTTTCCCTCATGGTGTAAGCTGAAATAACTTCTCCATCCGCTGGTGCAAGCTGAAGCAGCAGCCTTTGATATGTTAAGAATGGCACCATGTGAATGTTTTACTCTCCTGCTTAGCCAGCATGTTATGCTGCAGCTCTGAGGCTTGGTCACTGTTGCAGTCTGGAAGAATCTTCCCAGAACTTTCACTCACCGTGGAACAAAATGTTGTAAAAAGACCGCAGCTGGGCCCTTTTTGGCTTGCTGCATCTTTTTATACTTCAACCATGACTTGAACATACTTTAGGCGGCATTTTTGAGGTACCTGTTAGACTAACTGGTGGGAGAAAGGGAGGTTTGGTGTGCCACCCTAGCTGCATCACGAAGTGGTTGGGTAAGGTTTGTCTGTGAATTCAGTAGGAGGATGAAATGGGAAAGAAGGTCTCTGTGATTATAATAGCTGGACCTGAGTAAATGTATTGTGTGGATTTCTGACTACAATGTTGTGAACATACATCTAAGCTGGTTCTAATTTAGTCCCTGCCAGACACAACAATGCTGTAACGAAGCCGCTTCTGGCTGATGCATTGTTCAGATCTGCTGAGAACCTGTCAACTGCAGTTCAATTGTTAGCTTAATGTAGGAAGTGCATAAGAAGTGATTTAGGATCCCCTGCAACAAACAAGTTGGGTGTGATGGAGCAGCTAACTGGCTTCTTGAAGTGAGGTGTTTAACATCCCTCCCATATGCTTTGTATTGGCCTTACTTGTTTACCTCAGCAGTATAACTCATATCTTCCTACTTCCAGATAAGAAATGTCAGTTAAAGAAATATATCTGGAACATGGAAGAGATTTTGACCCTCACTTATGGAGAAGTCTCCCACTTACAAAGAACATTTACGTTGTTCTGTGTGATTTTAGTTTGCCTGAGAAATACAGTATTTTAAGCTATTGTTTCTTACTCTTTCAGCTTGTCTTTAGAGCATGTTTTAACCTAGTCTTAGACATTGCTGTTTGGAATTAGCAAGGAAGAAGATGTCTGTTTGGCTGATAGCCGTTTTGGTTGAGCAGTTAATCCTATTACTAGATCTCACTGTCAGCATGAACATCTCTAAAGAGCAAATATGCTTTGAAAGAAAAACTGTATTTTCTAGGATAAAGGAAGAAGTATGTCAGGATCTACAACATTCATCATTTATCCTGCTACATTAGTTAATGAAGTTCTTAGGTAATAGAGTGAAGGCAAAACATTATGCAGGAGGCAAAGGAGGTCAGTGCTGGAATGGGAGTTAAAATATCACAATTAGATGAAGTCAGCAGACATTGCACATCTTGTCTCTCTCTCTCTCATTTCCACAGTGAGTGTTTTCTTATGTTTATCTTGACATAAATAACTAAAAAAAAAATCACTATTAAATAACTTAAACTGCAAAAATACCCACCGAATTTTCTGTTAGTGGAGTTAGTGAAAATTGTAGCTTGTTCCTGATTTGTGTCCAGGCAATTCCTAATCCAATTTGCTCTATTAACAAGCACTGTCTGTTTTTCTGCCTGCCAGTTCTACGGTCTCACCAGGAAACTGCCTATGTATTTATTCTGGCTTATACATTGTTACTGACAATACAGACTTACAGTACAAACTGGTCAATTCCATTGCTGTTCCTCTAAAGGTACGAGGGCTGGACAAGGCAAAGCAAAATAGGTACTTTTTTTTTCATGTTATTTCAATAGAGGTTCACAAGCATATGGTGTATGACACCTGACTCAATGTCATGTTCATAGCCATACTGTTTTTTCTGTGTTAGTAAATGCATAAATATTTTTTTTCTCCTTATTTTCTCTTTAGTAGAAAACTTTAGCAGTGCACAGAAGCGTATTATCTCAGAATAGATTTTTTTGGCTAGGACATTACCAGTTGAAATAATCACCTTTCAGAATGTAACTGCAGTATAGAGGAAGTTTGTCTTCAGTGTTTTCAGTAGGTATCCAAAATAGGTTTGTGTCGGCCACTTGGACATGTGATAGCTGGTATAAGAGGGGAGAAAGGTACAAAACGATGACCAGTGCTTACTGGTTCACAAAATGTCTTGTACCACAGTGGGAAGGATCCTTCTAGCACCAACAGACAAACTCCATGTTTTGAAGTGTGAGCAAGACCTTGAAAATTTTCTGAGTTTATGTAATCACAAATATGCTAATTAATCTATCTTGTCCTTTTCTCAGTCTTCCGAGATGTGCTCCCCAATTTTTCAGTAAGAAGTTCTGCTAATGGATTTTGAAACAAACTACTCTGCAAGAACCATTTTTATTTCCTGCAAACAAGATAAGAGCTGTGAGCACACAAGAACACAAATAATTTTACTGATAATCCAGTGCCGTATCATAGCACTGACACCTCGATAATTTACATATTTTTATGACTTTACAATCTGTTGTTTCGTCTTAGTGACATTGCTATAACATTGTAAATGTGCAAGAAGAGTGTCTACATTTCAGATAAATCGGGCACAGGAACCTGCTCTTCTAATTTACAGTAGTAAATTTACAGTACAGTTATCTTACTCAAGTTAATGCTATGTAAGAGTAAGGAAATGTTAACGCCCAGTGCATGTTCCAAGAAGGTACTCATGCACTTTGCATAAAGAAAAGTGGAGATAATTTGGAAAAGATTAAGAAACCAAAAGGACAAGTAGAGCCTTAATAGGAGCTGGTGTGTTGGGTTGTGTTGTTGGGCATTGAAACCAGTTGTGTATTGCCCAGTTCCTTACAAGGCTCATCCTCAGTTAGTTTTAGTAGCTTCCTGCTGTTTGACATACAGCTATGACATACAACTCAAATTATGGATTATTTTCCCCTAGGGTACACACCCCTAAGACTCCCCATCCTCCCGCTTTACCCACCAAGTTCACCCTGGCCCTTGAGCAAATGGAACGGCACAAAGGAGTTTGCCTTTTCCTGAGGGAGGAGCAACCCACACTGTTTCCCAGCCACTGTTCTCCACAGCAGAGAGGCTTTACCCACTTGACTTGTGTGATCATGGTGCATGTTTCGCATTCACGGATAACCTGTTCAATGGCTTCAGTGGTCAGGTCCACCCCTTGATCACTGGCCCATCTACACATTGCATCTCTTCCTAGGTGTCCTGATCTGTCATAGGCCCACTGAGCTATGAATAGCTCACCCTTATGTTCACAGTCCAGGTCCACTGTAGCCATTTTGGTTCTGGCAGCCTGGTCTACCTGCCTCTTGTTTTCCATGTTCTTTGACAGCATGGCTCTTGGGCACATGAGTGTCTGTGTAACGTACTTTTACAATGAGATTCTCTACCTGGGCAGCAATGTCTTTGCCACAATGCAGCAGCCCAGATGGGCTTACCTCTGTGCTGCCAGTTAGTCAGCTTCAGTGGCTGTAGCCATCACCACAGGGCATTTGCTGCCATCCATAAGTCAGCGTAGAGACAGAGTACTGGCCACTTTTCTCTTTCAGCAATGTCTAGGGCCAGCTGGATGGCTTTCACTTCTGCAAACTGACTGTTTTGCCTGTGACAGTTTCTGTGACTTGTCTTGTGGGACTCTACACAGCAGTTTTCCACTTCTGATGTTTCCCTACAATATGACAGGATGCATCAGTAAATAGAACATGTTGGCTTTCATTTTCTGGTAATTTGTTATACAGTGGATCCTCTTTGGCATGAGTCATCTCCTTGGGCAATGCTTCACAATGTCTGCCTTCTGGACAGTCCATGATCTCTTCTTCCTGCTCTCCCTCAGTAGAAGCTTCTATCTCCTTTACTAACTGGGTTGACCTATGCTTCCATTGTTTCTTCTTGACTGCAGGAACAACTGTTGTAGTTCAGGATTTGATTTCTGATTTATCTACAGTGTCTGTATATATGTCTTCAGATCCAGAGACCCTCTCATTCCTTTGGGCATAGGCACAGGCCTACCGCAGGCCCCAACACAGCTCTGGAAGTCGTGTCTTTATGGTATATGCAAGGCATCCTTCCTTCAAGTGGTCTGCCAATTCAACAGGATTCCACATCTGTTCAGAAGTGAAGGCCCAAACCATTGGAGATGAAAACTGCTCTAGGCACCTGCCTGAATTCTCCCCCACACCTTGCCACCAGGGAATTGGTTGGCTCAGGGCACATTCCTGGGTGGCATTCCCAGCTGGTTGTTAACCTTATGAAAAGCCAAAATCAGCATCACTGCACACACCAATACAACCCTCTGGTTACACTGAGATGTTAAAAAAACTGAAGGGCCATTGCAACAAGGATGGGAACCTCTGTCCTGGAAGAGAAGAGGAAGATGCCATTCTTCATATCCTCCACAAAGTGGCGCCTGGAGGAGAAGAGGAGAAAGGTGTAATTGCTAATTGTCTTCACAAGATTGTTCCTAGAGTATTGGGATGGCAGCAGTGCAGGGGCCAAATACTAGATTAAGCTCAAGGGTAATGCGTTTATCATGGCTCTCCCAAGCAAAGCAAAAGAAGGTGATAAACAACATGGCAAACAGCAAAAGCTGAAAAGAACCATTAATAAGCTCTTGAGTTTGATATACAGGAAGAAAGCGAGCAAGCAACAGAGTAATTGAGGGGAAAAACAAATCAGCATTGAGAACGAGTCAACATCATGACCAGCAACATGAAGTAACAACCTGCCAAGTAACAGCTAGGCAAGTATAACAGCTGTAAATTCAGTCTACCACACTCTGATCAAATTTGTCATTATCTTGAACCTTCTTCAGTCCCTGTTAAGGAGCCAAAAAGGACTGTAGTGTGTTGACCCCCACCAGCAACCACACAACTGAGAGAGAAAATAGGAAGAGCAAAAGCAAGAGGACTCATGAGTTGAGATAAAGACAGTTTAATGAGTAAAGGAAAGGGAAAAACCTCAAGTGATACAAGCGCAATCACTCACGATCTCCCAAAAGCAGACCAATGCCCAACCAGTGTCTTAGCAATGGCTACCTTGGAAGACAAACATTCCCCATTCTTCTATGACCATCATCCCTTTGGCCAGTTTAGGTCAGCTGTGTCTTCGCCCAACCTCTTGCCTACTCCCAGTCTACTCTCTGGGGTGGCAGGGAGGAGCAGAGTGAGCAACAGAGGCAGCCTTGATTCTGTACAAGCACTGTTTGGCAATAACCAAAACATTGGTGTGTTATCAAGGCTGTTTTAGTCAGGTATCCAAAACACAGCACCGCAGGAGTTGCTGTGAAGGAAGTTAACTCCATCCCAGCCAGACCTAGTAAAGTACTGCTGGTAAGATCCAACACAGTACTAACTATTCAGTATCCTGCAGTTTAAAAACCCTATTTAAAAGAATGAACAAATAATTACTTATCCTTACTTACTTATTAGTTATTGTTACCTTTTTTGCACAGACCATGGAAAGCCCGGACAGATGGAGAGATGCAGATTGGTGCATTAGGGCCAGATTCACAAAATGCCTATAGCATGATGCCAAGCACTGAAATGCCTAAATTTTGGGCATGTAGCTTCCGGAGTGGAATTTACAGCCCCCAGCTAGGGCTCTAGCTTCTTCACATGGTAGGTGAGGAGCCATAGGCGCATGTACCTAAACAGGATCTGTGGTAGCCAGAACACTGGACAAGGAGAACTTTTAAAGCAGCAAGCAAGAAATGCTGGAGAAGTGATGTCTGAAATCAGGCCTGTGCCTCACACCTCCCTCTTCTGCTTTCTCTGAAATCTCTATAATTGTGTACGCAATCCTTCTTAGACTAGAAGTGCCTCCTGGATCCTTCAGAAGATTGGAAATCTCCACTTGTCAGTGAAAATGCTGTCTAATTTTAACTTTACAAAGCTGCAAATTAGAACTTTGAAACAGTGACAGTTTTATATGCAGAAATCTGCCACTGATGTGACATCACCTGGAATTTAGGCCAACCAAAATTAAAAGGAAAACTGTTTCCAGGTGGGAGTTTCAGCTGAAGGGAAAATATTTACGTAGCAGGCTCACTCTTTTTTTCTTTTTTTTTCCTCTGTTTTATTTTTTCTTGGAAGCTACTCTGATGGCTTAGAGTGTTAGGGTAAGTCTTGATAGAGTGCCTAGTGGGCACAGCAGTAGAGGCAGAGATACGTGATATTTATTGTCCCTCCCTGAAATGTAATATATGGGTATCAAGTCCATCAAAACAGTGAAGGTCTATAGACAAGAAAGAAATAAAATAGGCTGCTGAAAGAGGTACAGTGTTCTCGAGAAACTATTCAGTGCACAGGCAATTACTGTGGCACTGATTTCTTTGCACTGTTAAGTATCAGTCTCTTCTTTTTAAAGATCTTGGAAAGATTCATACATGTTTCTTTTTCTTCCTTTTTTATATGTGTCAAATGACAAATCAGTAACTACTCACTGGTAAGAGAAAGAAGAGGAAAGGGAGGATTGAAGAATACTGGCTAGAGGCTACCTCTGAGTTTCTGCCCTGGCCTGTCACTGGGGAGTTTGTCATTATTCTTGTGCCTACAAATACAGAGAGCTTGAACTCTGTCTCTCTAGATCCTCAAGAAACATGGCAGAATTCGCCTTGGCATGCCTGCTGTAATATGTTTAGTTCAGTTATGAGACTAATTTGGTGCTCAGCAAGTCTACGTTTGGTTCCCTACATCCTTGGAGATGTCTTACATGACTCACTTAGTATCCTGGTGTTCTAGCTCTGCCTTTAGAAAGGGATAATCTTGCTAAATGAAAGTTAGTGTGAATTGCTAGAGATCATATAACAGCTATTAATGACTGATGATGATGAAACTTTCTTGATTAATTATTTTTTCCATCAGAGTTAGAGCTTCCGGTATGTATGTATGGCTAGTTTAAGCTGTTTGTTTGAAATCATTCTTAATTACCTTTTGCAGTTGCGTTGGACCACTTTGTGGCTCACAGGCATCCATAGACCCTAGGCTGAATGTGAGTGTCTTGGGGCCAGTGATACAACACTGTTTATCTTCCTGATTAAGCCCTTTTCCCAAGCGAGGCATATAGAAGGTAAAGCTGGCATTGGAAAGCAACCACTGCCCATATCTCTTCTGCATGTTGGCAAGATACTGTTCAGACCATCCACAAGATCTGCATGGTTGTAACTCACAGGCTATGCCTGTGCTTTTGATGTCTGCTTCTCCACTGCTTTTCTGTTTCTGAGGCAAAGAGCTTTAGTTCTGTGTGATAGCGTGGTACCAGAGGCAAAGTGTAGAGTGGCCAGCCTGCCCAGTGTTAGAGCTTAAAAAATAGAAACTTCACATTCAATAAAAATAAAGTAATCCAAACATTTTATCTTCCCTGGAGCAGTTAGAACTGATATCAGCAATGTCTTCATGCTGCTGTTTACCCTGTAGTGGAGAGAGTACATTCCTGTTGAGCGCCATAGTTTTTTATTTGGACTCTTTCCTTTCTGCTTTCTAAGCTTCATGAATAGCTGTTTCAAGGTGAAGTAGCCAGTACTTCCTTGTAAACCATCCCACCACATAAAGATGATAGCTGTCACGATTTGATACTTCTCTGGAGATGACTTACTCTGTTTTCAGACACCTTTTCCTAAATATAATGATATAGGGTATTTATGTATTTTAAAACATTTGAAGGTGACCAGTATAAAATTAAAATTGTTGCCTTTACAGGAGATGATAGTAGAAAATACTGCAATTTTTTTTCTTTTAGATTTTTATGTTTCTTACACTGATGTTCTGCATAACATATGGGTAATCAGTAAGTGTGACAGAAGCTACTAACGATTTTGTTTGGGTTCCTAATTCTCCTTTGCATGGAATGGAAACTTCCTATTGTGCCATACTTTCTTGGGGAGAAGGTGTTATTCTTGAAGGCATCATGACTGCTTCAGTTAAAGTCTTTTACAAAGGACCTGGTCTATTAAAATATACCAGGGACAGGATAAAAAAGCTTACTAGGTGACAGTAATACTTTGAGGGCACATAGTTTTGCACAGGATATGGATGCAGGATGAAATAAATTTAGTGAACCACTGTTCCACTTGTACACGTGCTAATACAATTATGTTCTAAGACACACTTTGAAGATATAGCAAAGTTATAAGTAAAAGTGCTGTTCATACATCGCAGTGCTATTACAATTAGTGTAGCTTTCTTCTTTCTTTAGTAGATTCGCATTTCTATTTTTCTGTGAAGGAACTGTGGAAAACAAAGGAAAGGTTGCAAGATGATTTTGCCAGTGTCTAATTTCTAAAATAAACAAATGGAAGGGGAAAACCATATTTCATTTAGTGCTCTGAAACGCTACCTAATATTGATGCAAGTAAAATGTTTTAAAAAGAAAACCAACCAACATGTGGTTGTCATGTCCCTTGTAAAGTTACAGCTACCTTAGAACATGTCCAAGTTAAAAAAAGTGCATGCAAAGCTTCTGTGCAGCATGGTCATTTTATGTCTCTTAGCTATGATTTCATGTAAAAGGATGGCTACCACAGTTAACTCCCAGGCATTTCAGTCTCTCCCTAGCTCCAACTCCTGTCACGATCTGATTTGGTAAAATTCTTGTCCAAACAACTTGTAAAATAATACGATGAACTGGCAGGTGCACAAAAGGGAGAGGTGGCACTTGTTATCATCCATAGCACTTACTGATTCTGTCACTGAATATGCCTGAATATTCACCTCCCCCAGGTGGGCACTAATCCCGTTTAATGTATGCGGTGCTTGAATGGGGAAAGTACTTCTGCACTTGGTCTCCCTGTCTTAGAGGTGAGGGATATCGGTTCTTAGATAGTTGATGTCTACGTACCCTGTCACAGTTGCTGAATGAATGGCAAACACCACACCAGCCTGAGTCTGTCGTGTACTGTCCAAACAATAGAGCTGTAGCTGACATCTGCTCCCATTTATTAAAGCTTTTGTTTTTGGAAGCCTACAACAAGAGATTACTGAAATAAACATCTGGCCCTTAGGAGAGGAGTAACAGGTTGCTTTGTAGAGTCAATCGTATAAGCTCTTTAAAAATCCCATCCAGAAATCTTATCAGGAGGTTAGCTAATTGAAAACTGTCATGTTCAGACTCTCCTGTGTTGTGCAGGATAAAATTCTTGTGTGTTTATTTTTGTGTGTTTGTGTAATATTAAAAAAGACTCACACATGCACACACACTTGTTCTCCAAGGAGAGCTGTGCTGAGTAAGAGCTTTCTGTTGTAATCCTAATCAGATCAGCAAATGAATGTCATCTGTCCTAGAGAACTGGACTGCCCTTTTCAGGAAGGATGCTAACAGCTCATTCTCTATGGCATACAGTATTAACTCAGTCAGTAGCAGAGTGCTGATTTAGTGCATTTAAGTTATGAGTACCCCATTATTACTGTAGAGCAATTACCTTGCCCCTTTTATAAGAATGGAGAGATCACAGTAATATATTAAAAAATTATGGCCAAAGAAAAACAAATTCAAACAGCATGACAGTAGACTTATCTTTAAGTGCTTTCCAATAATTACAGCATTTTAAAAAATCTGTATAAAAAGCAATGCAAACTACATTTGGGTGGGTTCTTTGTTTTTTCTACTTCTTGGTGCAGTAAGCAGTAAGGATTTATCTGAGATGTTTAACAAGCTTGCTCTTTCTCTTGTTGCAAACTAAAAGCAATCAGCAACAAAGCAAAAGTGCTCTTTTAAAGAAACTTACTGGGAGGAATTTTATTCATAGTTACTGTCTTTGAAACTTCATTAGATATAAAGTTCCCCTGATTTCAGTTGCAGTAATGGGTAGACACTGTCTGTATAATTGCTAATTCTAAATGAAATCTACTTTGTGTTGATGTTTGACTGTGACCCAATGCCGTCATGCTTGTGTTATGTCCCTTGAAGAACAATTATTCATGCTGATCTGTAGTACTTCCAGTTTTAACTTTGGTGTGCAGTAAATAGTTTCTCCCAGCAGTGACAGTGTTTATTTAAACAAGCCTCAGTGTACCTGCTTAACAAAATGCTGAGCCAAATTAATTATGGCAGTGTCTGTAATCACATCACTACAGTGATCTGGTTTCCTAGCACCAGGAATACAACACACTTAAGGTCTCTACATCACAGTTGGGATACAGCTACTGCTGTAGCCAAGTTGAGCTTTGTGAACTTGGCAGCTGCTCTTAACAAGAAGCTACTCTGGAAGTGGGATTTCTAAGGAGGAGAGAATTCCCAAGGACCAACAGTTTTCCTACTAGAGTAAGTTGGCATAAAGCCCACGTGAATACCAGAAGGGCATAAGGCCTTTGTGTCATAATGAGGAGTTAAATCCAGATTTCCTGAATGCTTGTCCACGATCTCAAAAACTAAGTTGCTCTTACTTCAGTGTAGAATTTGAGCAGTGGATGACTGTTGGGATTTCTGCATAATCTAGACATTAAGAGAGTTCTCCTGCCTTTGATTAATCTGGTTTTAAAGAGGTGCAAAGCAACCACGTAACCTTTTGGTTTTAGGACAAACTGCAAAGACTCGGATTTCGAAAACAAAGCTATTTTAAGTGTGAGGCTTGATTCGTTTGCTTTTTTTTTTTTCCTTTTACCAGCATGCTAAGTGGACAGTATCACTTGACTTTGCCGATTATTTTAAAACTTTGTGTAAGATACAACTTCAGATAACACAAGTGGCCTTAATTATGTGAGACTGAAGGTCCATCTAGCCCAGTTTTGTCCCAAGAGTGGCCATAAGCATATGCCTAGGAAAGACTACAAGTGAATCAAGCGTATAAAATACTTTCTGTTGAGCATTCCCCCTGTCTCTAGCGATTTTTCTTTATATGACTTGATATAACTTTAACGTATTTAGTAATTCATATTATATTTCTCTTTTATGAACTGTAGCCTTCCAGTGAAGCCATGTAACCATTTAGCATCCTCTGTGTGTTTTGGCAATGTGCGCCATGGGTCCACTGAGCTCTGCATCCAGTACCAATCATCCTGCCACCACAGTGAGCTTAATAGCCTTCCTCCCATTATCACCTGGGGTAACTTTGCTCCTGAAGACCTTTGCAGGTTTAGAGTCCTGCAGTGTATCCTTGTTTAGAGTCACTCAGCAGGAGCAGGGAAAGCAAAGAAGAGCTTTGTGCCAGGGAGACCAGCAAGATTTTGCTTGTCTCTGTAGGTGAGCTGTTGAAACTTCAGTACAGATATCTTTGTTTATTTTCAACCAAGCAAGAGCTTATTAGGTCAGCTAATTCATTCCCCAGTAGCTCTTAGAGCATCTTTAATGCTATAACCGTTCCGTTGGTAAAAGAGAGCGGCTGTATCTTGCTCAGATTACTTGGTGGGTTATCAAGCTGCCATTGACTTTATAAGGGTGAGGAGCCAGGCCTAAAGCAGTCAGAAGGCTGTTATCCTGTTAAGAAGCCTTTTCTGACTTGAAATAGCTTTTTACTTACCCTGTTTATACTTCTGTCATTTCTCTATCCCCTCAAACCATCCTGAGATACATTTTTTCCTCCTAACTGGCATTTGTCGTTCCTGGTAACCTTTCATACCCTTTGTGATTTATCACCTGTGTTTTTGGCTGTTCAACTTTTCCAGACGGATTGAGCATCTCTGCGTCACTGATGATTCATGTCCGCTGTCTCTGTGTCCCCTTAGTTTTAGTAGCCTTAATCAGATACTGATGTTTCCAGAATTTTATATGTTAATAATGTGTAATTAGCAGCTCTGGAAAGCACCAAGGATCATAATTTAAAGCAATAAGTTCAAAATTATATTTGTGCACATAGTTGCCTTCTGAAGTGGGGTAGTGAGTGGCATTTTGTTGTGCTTGTATATTTTTAGGTTAACGGCTGCTTTCTGAATGCCTCCAGGGCATCAGTGGGAGCCACTTCCTTGCACAGTTGGCCAGGTGATACTTCTCAGTTGATCCCAGAAAAGCTACGGTGCCCGCTGGCTTGGTAGAGCTGCTTGGCACAGTGGTAAGGGGATTGTACTAACTTGCTACCAGCAGTGAAGCCTGGTGCAGAAACAGAGAACCACTGCCTTGCCAAAAGCAGCGGATGGCGGTGTCCTTCCTTTGTGGGAGGCAGAGTGTCCCACAGAGTTTTTCCAAGTGGAATCCATTGGCTTGCAAGCAAGTTGGGCTCTTGCCTGTGTATGAAGCTTTCAGCTTCCACTGGGCTTGGCACCATTTTCCTTCTTCAGCCTCTGCACCTACTGCTGGTAGCAGTGGGATGTTCTTCACGTGAGACAAGAATTTTCATATCCTCACTCATGGATTTAGTATCTTTACATGTGGCCCAAATCTGCACAGACTTTCTTTCCTTATGAAGTTAAGGTCAAAGGCAGGATGTTTTTGGAACCTCTTGTGGTTATTGGATACCTCTTTGGAACCTCTTGTTATCTTGTGGATATTACAGGGAAAGCCAGGCATGCCCTCTTTGAACTCCTACCACATGCCAAGGCAATACCAATGAGTCCTTGAGATCATGTTCCTTGAGACCACGCTTCTCAAAAATCTCTTAAGAAACTACCATACTAAAGCAATTTATTTCAAATTTTATAGGACTATTACGCATTTTTGTAACATTGTTTTCACATTTGAATATTTTGGGATCGTATGTTTTCATTGCCGAGATTAGTAGGAAAATTCTCCTATTTAAAATTTTACTGCTTCTTATCTAAAAGCGTTCTGCTTCTTCCCCCTATCCCCAATGAAAGTAAGAAAGTGTCAATAGCAATTTTGTATGTTTTGCAATGCAGATATTTCAAAACATTGCGAGGATTGCTTCTGGTGTATAATCTCTTGCGGTTATTAAATATTCTGCTCCTTTTAAAATGAATCAATCCACTGGGTTTTGTGCTCTTTCAAACATACACTTACTCAGTTTAACTCATTGTTTAACCTTCATGATTTTTTCAGTAATTGAATCCAGGTTTGATAATCTGTAAAAATGCAGAAAAAACATACTAAATCCAGGGTACTTCTGGAAGTAAAAATTGATAACTAGCACTTCCAGAAAACTTTTTATGATTAAGTCTCAAATTACTTTGTGGAAGGTAAGGTAATCAGATGTTCACAGATACTGGTGGATTAGCTGAGTCACAAAGTCATTATCAGAGCCAGGAATGAAGTCTTATTTGTTGTGACACTATTTTTGGGCTATGAATCCTTCCCTGCCAGGTTTTTCTTTCCAATTATTAACAAAGAGTGAAAAAAACATGGTCTTAGAGCAGTGATGGTTTTAGAGCTAATCGAAGCACTGGGATTAAGACACTTCAGAGGAACGTCAGAACTTGATGATGACTCACCTGAACTAACAGAGAGCCTTCCTTGGACAAACTGTTAAGACAAACAGGTGTCAGGGGGTTCATGAAAACTGCCGGTGTGCTCCTGGCATGGAGTGAAAATGATGTCTCCTGCAGAAACATTCACAATAACTGCGTGCCCACAGGTTGGCTGTTTATAGTTTACAGAGCTGTGACGAACAGATTAAGGCGATTTAAACCTGCCCCGATATTAAAGGGGGAATGCCCTTTTTCCACTCACTGTGGATTGTACTCATCCACTGCTCTCCTACTTTCAGCTCCAGAGGTAGTGTGACTCACTTGTAGATGAACGCAGAGGAGAAAATTAAGGTTATTTCTCAGTTAGATCAGGCACTGTCTTCACATGTGGTTGCCTGTATAGCTCACGTCCCTCATGACTTTTCATCTGCTTTAGCAGAGTCAGGCTGGGCCTTTTTCAGGTTTAACAGCGTCCATGCAGTTTTTCATGTCAAGGGCTTAATCAAACATCATTCTGCAGAGCTTCAGCATTATTTATTACTTCTCGAGGTATTCAATGATTACATTGTCCTCTTTTTATCCATGTCTTTGTTGGAGTTGATTTCAGTACTGTTTCAGCTCATACCATGGCCTAGTTGTGAGATCTGTCTATTTTATTTGGATTTACTTTCTGGCTATTAATTGTGATTTACATTAAATCAGAAATTAGCGTCAGTTCATCACCTTTAATTTTTTAATTGATGTAAATGTGTGTATTGTTTCCTCTGTTTAATTATATGTTTAACTTCAGGGTTAGGTAGAACAAACCGTACCTAAAATTAACAGGGAGGGAAATTAAAACTGTGTCTAATATCTTCATATGTTAGCATTTTAAAAAGTAATGGTAATAGTTCTGTGCTCATAATGATAAGCAGCATTTGTCTGCAAAGTCTGTTTTGCAGTCTGTGATGCTGATCGTTGTGGGAGATTCTACCTTCCTTTACTCCAGAACTGCTTTATTCCTTGAAGTGTTTCATTCCCCACGCCATGAAAGCAAATAAATGACTCTTCCCATAGACTAAAGTAAGTTGGTGGTGCTCATTGGAGATTATGTATTGCACATAAAGAAAACCATGGAACTGAAAACTAGATAGAAGAAATGTGTGTGCTCTCTCTCTTGTACTGGGCACCGGTGAGGCCACACCTCGAACATTGTATTCAGTTTTGGGACCCTCACTACAAGAAAGACATGGAGGTGCTGGAGTGTGTCTAAAGAAGGGTAACGAATCTGCTGAAGGGTCTCGAGCACAAGTCTGATGAGCAGAGGCTGAGGGAACTGGGGTTGTTTAGCCTGGAGAAAAGGATGCTGAGGGGAGACCTTGTCGCTCTCTACAGCTACCTGAAAGGAGGTTGTTGCGAGATGGGTGTTGGTCTCTTCTCTCAAGTAACAAGCAATAGGACAAGAGGAAATGGCCTCAAGTTGTGCCAGGGGCAGTTTAGATAGGATATTAGGAACGATTTCTTCACTGGAAGTGTTGTCAAGTATTGGAACAGTCTGCCCAGGGAAGTGGTGGAGTGACCATCCCTGGAGGTATTTAAAAGATGTGTAGGTGTGGTGCTCAGGGACATTGTTTAGTGGTGGGCTTAGCAGTGTTAGGCTAGCGACTGGACTGTATGATCTTAAGGGTCTTTCCCAACATAAATGATTCTGTGATTCTGTATATACATGTGTATGAAATGTGAAAGGATCAGTAGGCATAAAGCTTAGTCCTGGAATACTGTTTTATTGCTCTGGTCTATAGCACAGCAATATGCCATCTTTTAAGAAGACAATGACAAAAAACTATCTTAAGAAGAAGGTATCAGGTAATATGTCTGAGGCCTGCTGACCATCACATGCTTCTGCTGGCCCCTCTGTGTTTTTCAGGGCAGATGCTCGTAGTATGTAGGGTTAGGCTGGGAAACTGCCTCTGTGCAGCTGTGTTTTCTCTGGGCTGAGGGTGTTTAAATGATTATCCAACTACAAGGTGTCACTTTGCTAGGACACTTGTGTTCACATTGGTATAGCAGTATATCATTATGGAAACGCTAGTAAAGCGTCTTTGGTGCACCATAAGGGTTTTGAGAGAAATTCTGCACATCTGCAGGATCATTATGGATCCTGTGGGAGGTATATTATCCCTGCAATGGTGACTCTGCATTTTCTGTCCAAACAATCTTTTATTTTACATTGGTGGAGAGAAAAAAAGAGAATGAAGATCAGTTATGTCTTCATCTACAAGCACATATTTTCCTTACAAAGTTACTTCACAAAATACCAACCATCCTTCTGCAAGCATATAATCTGATATATCTCATAACTGGGTCTGGCAGGTGGTATGAAGGATTATTCAGGAATTCACACTGCATTGTGAAGACCCAGAGAAATAGCGGGAAGTAGAATTCATGCCCAGACAGTTTTTGCTTCCTCCTTAGGATCTGAGAAGCCAAAATGTAAGCACAAGTGGATATTGGCTAGACATGAGCAAACTCTTGTTGGAAGATAAAAGAAGACTCCTAATCTTTGCATGTCCTATGATGACCTTCCAAGAATAGTCAGATCAGAGAAAGATTCCTGCTTTTCAATTGGAGCTTCTTCTTTTTCTCTTACATGGTCCCCCATGATTGTGGAGTGGTTTGTGAGGTTACAGGTTCAAGAGAAGGCAGGAGTGGAAGGGGACAAGTGGGCAAAGCAACTGCTGCTGGGGAAAAACTGAGGTCCAATTTCAGGAAAATCACCTGAAATTGTATTAATGAGAGATGAGCTCTCAAAAAGTAATAAGATTAGAGGTTAGGAGTCAAAGAAGTGCTAACTTTGGGGGTCAGGTGCATTGGGAATGACTGTTACATAGATGGGAAGCATGTGAAGGCACAGAGACTGCCTGTTACTGTTCTGTATTGAAAGCATGTGTGTGCACAGTCAATATTTAAGGGGATTTCTCTTGTTGAATACTTTCAAGTTAAGCATAAATACTAATCTTAGATATTTAGAGGTAATTGCTGTGTGATGATGAGAACATACTGATTTCCTGACATTTCGAGAATGTTTTACATGCCAGAAGTGGTTAAGTAAGGATTAATATTTCTATTTTGCAGTTATGTTGTGGAGGAAAAGAGTCTGAACTGGGTACTTTATTGTTTGCTGGTGGTCATAGACGAAATCTTTGCCAAACCACTAAGAGAACCTGCAACAAGAAGCAATGGCTTCTTGCCATGTGCCAAATCCATTCACTAAACTGTGCTCTGTTTTGCTCTTTTTCCCTTGAAAACTGAATATTGTCAGCTCATCTGATGATAGAAGAGTAGCAGATGCCCAATGCAATAAACAAATCAGTAAAAGTAGTAGTAACACTTTGAGGTCAGAAGCTGATCTTAAGCAGCTGAAACCTAAAAGGAACTTAATCATGATAATTAAGCTTATTTTTTATCCTCCTGTACAACAAGTTTCTTTATGGAAACATTTTTTATTTAACTATGTGGTTATCCAAGGCTGAGATATGACATTGATTTCAAAGGATACAATGATGATGAAGTCTCTTTTCCACCACAGAAGAAATAAGGAGCTTGGCTGCTTTAGGATTTCTTCTTGGAGATTTCCATGTTAGGAATTGTTTTGTTTGCTAAAATGCAAACTGTAAACCTGCCAGAAATGTATTTGCATTGTTAGGCACTTCAGTGCCTTTTAAATACACCCACAATAGATTTCCTTTTAATGCAAGTCCATGTTTATATTTTCCTGTCAAATAAAGCAATGACAGATACTGTAGCTAGAGAATTTTGGTGTTTTTCTTTGCCATTGTTGTTGGTGTTATCATTACAGTTTAGAATAACTTTTAGGTTTGCACTATTTTCCTGAGCGTTATTACATATCACCCGTTAGTCTAATACATGGTGTGGTAAGATCAATCAGGAAAACACGAACACGAATGTTGACTCATCTCTGTTTTTTTCTCTCTAGGATTATGACAGCTTTTTTGAATCAAAGGAGAACAACACTGTCTTCTCTTTTCTTGGACTGAAACCTACTTTGGCATCAAAGGTCAGTGTAGTATTGCAGGCTTTTCATGGAATTCTTGAAATATTGAGACTTCTTTGAACTAAAAGAGCTCTGTGTGTTCGCATGCATCCCTGCCTTGATCCATACCATGTCCATATCTCCATATCAAATTCATGCTAATGAGGTAATTGAAACTGTTGCCATGAGAAGTAAATAATTTTAAATGAAACCAAGCATATACATGGGAGTTAATTTGAGAAAGCAGATAAATGAAGTTTAAAGAATACATTCTCCTTCACATCATCAATGTAAATTGAAAGCAACTGACTTAATTGTAGCAGGAGACGGAACTAGGATCTTAATCACTGGAATATCTGCAGTTTATGTCACCAGAACATCATCTTACTGGGCCAGCCTGGCATAACAGCTCATCTAGGACAACATTTATTTATTAGGCTTTTTTTTTTTTTAAATGCTGAAATGCTGAAGCAGTCAGGAGTTACAGCAGCTTTTTGGATAAGACTTAAGTTTTAATGAATACTTATATACAAGTCAGAACACAAAGCCTGTTAGTATCTTTCTGTTGAGGGCAGTACACTACAGGAGATTTTATTGCCATATGAAAGCATGGACTTGTTCAAAGAGACTGTATGGTGCACCTGTGAGTAGCAGATCAGACACACAGGCGAGGATTTTTCTTCCCTTGGCCACTGTAGATACAGCTGTGTTTGCCAGTAGTACTGTTTCAGGCCTATATGGTAGCTCTTGGGTATCTACAGAGTTCCTCTTCTGGCAGGGTTTCATTTATTTCTGAACCCCACAAGGGAGAGAAGTAGGAGGTAACCTCAGCAGGGAACCGCAAAAGCAGATTATTTTGGCAGCCTGCCTTGATTCGTAGCTTGAAGAACTAGTTCTAGGAAAAAGATTATGTCCTACTGCAATCAGAAATAGCCGCTTCTATGCAGCTCTGATCCTGGGAAATAACCTGTTGTAAGCCTGGAGGAGTGTCTCTATAAACTTGACCAGATCACTGCTTCAGTCTGGTAGTACTTCAGAGCAATGACCCTCAGCTGTGCTGTGGACCAGGCTTTGGGGCACCTTACATGTGAAGGTCACAGACATGAGAATGTATTAATAGCATTAATAATCTTTTTTCTCTTTTCTTTTAAATAGCAGTCGGAACCGTAGAAAGCCTATCTGAAGTATCGACAAGCACATCTCCTGGATGAATGACCCTGTTCTTCAGCACACAACAGCTTCCCTAATGGATCACTGTGATAGAGCAAACAAGCACCATTAGTAGTAGTCTGCTTGCTGTGATACGGTGCTCTCCAATAACGTGGAGTTCATAACATGTATATGAAACAGGATTAAGGCTGGGCTACTCATCTTTCTTTTTAAAAATACTCATTGTGGATGTTTCACTTTTGTCTTTGGATTGCTTTTGCAACTGGCACTGATATTCTAACAAACGTGTATGTCTGAGAATAAGAAGTGGACCTGTAGGGCTTCTATCATTCATGGATATTCTTAAGTAGTCACATTCCTTACCTTTTTTAATGCTTCCAGCTACCGTAGTTGAAATTATTTCATCATGGTAGTTAAACTGCTGGTGATTATTAGAATGTTTGTGCTGGCTGTGATCCAGAAGGTAAAAATCATCGTTCTTAAGATCTCAGCCTAAGCCAATAACTGCCATATTTTTGCTCGACATTTATTTGTTGTGATGTTTATGCTACATCATGTTTATTGTAGGAGACATGGGCTGCTAACCTTGTTCATGAAAACTTGGTTTGTTTAGTAATGCACATTGCAACTAGCTGTTTAAAAACAGTCGTTATCATGGAGTTGGTGCCAAAGTGAAATATTTTTATATGGTTCCTTTTCCAAATGCAGGTGAAACGTGCAGGAAAACACTTGGTGGAAAATACTGGATAGTTCAGAAGAACAGATCTCATAGCTAATGGTAATATTAAGTTATCTCTTAACTGAGAAAGACTTAACGCTCAAAGCTGGAGCTCTATAGTTGAACTGTCTTGAAATGAAACTTTGCCAAAACCTTGGGTTTAACTTCAATAACACACAGCTCCACCATTAGCCACGTGAGAGTCAGGGGGAGGCTTTGAGAGCCAGGGCTAAGTCCCATAGATAGTTAAACACTCTACCATGGTCCAAGAGCACACACCTAACTTGCCCAGCTGCTGTCCTGGTTATATCCCCAGGTGTGGAAATGTGGGGGTGCCTCAAAGACAGTGAGAAAGCTGAGCGTGGGCTTTGCTGGATAAGGCGGCAATGGTCAGTGCAGCTGAGAAACAGGAGCCAAGTAAGGGTGTGGAGATTGTTCCAGTAGATTGTTCCAGCATTGATGCATATAGCAGAACTTAGGCCCATGACTTGCCAATAACCATTACAAAATGCATTCTAGACAGACGTCAAATTGCATTATGCATTTTGAATCGAGTCTGGCTATGAAAACAACAGCTATGCTGTAATGTAGCTTTTACACAGGTGATTTCATAATGACAGGGTAGTGCCATTCCAATAAATGTCCTTAATGTCTTTGGGTAAATGAAAGACAACCATTATGTGGGAAGGCTTCTTTGCAATCACAGCATCACTCAGACTGTCTGGCTTGAAAGAAGCCAAACTTGTAAAAAGTGTCAGAAAGTAACTGTCTGTGCAGCAAATCACATATTCTGTTAAAATCAGTTACCATGGCATCTGAGACATGTTAGTTGGAAGGGATAACTGGAGGTCATTGGTCCAGCACTGTCAAAATCAGGGCTAGCACCAACACGAGCTTGGATCAGATATGGGTTTGTCTAGCAGAGTGTTAAAAATATCTGAAGATGAAGATCTTGTAACCCTATAGGTAACCTGTGTCAGTGCTGCAGTACTCTCCTAGTGAAAACTTTCTCAACTCCTAGGCTGTAATTTGTGGCTGTTGCCTTTGCTTGTTTTCTGGCACCCACAGGAAGAGATTGGCACCATCCTTTTTGGAACTGCCCTTGAGATTGTTGTAGGCTGCCATTAGATCACCTCTTAGCCTTCTTACTGGACTAAACAAACCTGGCTTCCTCAACCTCTCTTCACGGGCTGTGTGCTTTAGGCCCCTGACAGCTTTGCTTTGGTGGAGGGCTTCTCTTTCTGGTTTGTTCACATCCCTCTTGAACTGGGAGAAGGTCCCAAAACAATATTTTGGATGTGGCCTTACTGGGGGCATAATAACTTTCCTCAGCCTGCAGGCCACACTTCTCCTGAAGCAGCACACTGAATGCTTTCCCCTGTTCGCAGTGAGTACGTTGCTGGCTTATGATGAACCTGGCATTGACTAAAATCCCCAGGTCCCTTCAGCAGGGTATTACTCTGTCAGTCACTTCCCAGCCCATACTGATGCCTTGCCACCCTTAAGGGCAGAACTTTCTACTTGTCCTTATCAAATTTTGTGAGGTTTCTGTTGGCCCAGCCCTCAAGGTTATTCAGCTGCCACTGGACTGAAGCTCTGCCAGCTGTTACCAACCACTGAACCACATTCAGGTGTCATTCACAGATTCACTGAGCGTGCATGCTAGGTCATCATCCAAGTTCCTGCTGAAGATGCCGAACAATAGGAGAACTGTAGATTCTCAGATTTTGGGCAATGGCTTACGACTACAGAGGTATGGCATGAGCAATGTTCATGACTGCCAGTTGCTGGAGTAAAGAATAGGTTACCTTCCTGTTTGTGTTGTCTCAGCTACAAACTGCTTACAGCTGTGTGGCTTTCCCCTCTAGTACAAAGACAAGAAAGTTTTAAAAAGGGAGGTGTTAAAGGAGTCCATCCAAAAATCAGTTTCTCTTTGGATCCTCTGGTACCTCCTCAGCTCAGTTAAAGGGCTAGATGGAGCAAGAGTGCACACAGATTTTTAAGGCCCAGGTTGCATTTATGGGTCAAAATCTTGGCTGCAGCGCCTTCTCTAGAGGAATCCTGAATGGGAGTTGATAACATGCATATGTGTATATATATGTATATGCATATGTATATATGTAAGTTATTGCCACATTCTTGTCACCAATCTCACATTTTCATGAGACTTGAACCTCACTATAGGAAGGGCATGTGACATGAGGTGGAGCTGTACATTAACTTCACCAAGTTCCATGTAACTATTGCTAAAAATAGTTAGAGAAAAATATTTAGCTTTGCAAGTGAATACAGATATAAATTTACGTAATTACACAGTTGATTGATTACAGAGAAGCCATCCTGGATTTATCATGTACTTGATATGTTAGATATGTTAGAAACTTTGAGAACCACCTGAAATCACGTTTCGAAAAACTTACCGAAGTGGATAAGTATATCCACATGAGTAATCCTGGGTGAAATCCTAGGCTTACTGATGTGAAAGGCAAAACCACACTGATTTCTCCAGGGATTAAATTAGTTTCACAAAACTCCTCTTGAATTTTCATGATTGTAGAACAGAAGCCCATGTTCAGTGGAGAGCTAGTCCTAGTACAGCTGTCAGGTAAAGCTGGCTTTTTTCAGGGCATGCATGTAGGCATAATCAGTTGTATGGAGGACAACACTAGCTCCAAAGATATCCTGCTTGCTTGCATGGGTTGGCAGTGTAAGTCCCTTAGAATATGTGCTTTTGAATTATAAGCGGCTAGGGTTTTTTTTAAAAAAGTATATATGTTGCCTGAATTTGGTCTGTTGTGCGACAGCCTTATTTTTGTAATTAAAGCAAGTAGAGTTCTAGTTTGTTACACAAGATGATCCGGAATTTTTTAAACCAGTTTTGTAATAATGAAGTGTAGCTATCAGGTAACTGAAAAGGTTTGTGGAAACTAGAGCCATTTATTGAAATAAATAACAAATTCTTAATTTTTTTAAAAATACTTGCATATAGAGGTATGCTTGAAAACCAAATGATCCTAATTCCTAGCTAATATTTGTAACTACCCCACTTTTTAAAAGGGAGAGCAGTGTGAATTAAACTGTAAATCTTTGTACCTAGCTGACGTTGCTGTGTGGGCTGACGTACGTGCGTACATTCACTGTATCAGTGGCTTTTGTAGAGGTGTTTTTGTTTGTGCCACACACTACTGGATAGTGCCTTGTCAGAAAGAGGACTGTTACTGTAAGGTCTTCTTAGATGTGCTTAAACTTTGAACTGAGAAAGGGGTAGTTTCTATATTGCTATTTTTTTAATAATGCAGTAAATTGATTTGAGGCCTGAGTCAAAAGACACATGCTTTGTAAGGTTGAACCAGTTTTTGATGAGTCTTCTGAACTCTTGATTTTTCATAGTGTGGCTTTCTCGTCTTTTTTTTTTTTGTCTTTTCCCTTTTGTTGACTGTCTAGAGTCAAACCTTCCAAGGGAAGTGGACCTGGAGTAAAGCCCCTAAGTCCATGTTTACGCTTTAAAATAACTGTGTGATTCAAGTGTTGAGCAGACCAAGTGCTATTGCTGAAATGAATAGGAGCTGCCAAGCTCTCAGTGGATTTCTTGATTGTCCCTCCCTGCCCTGTCCCCCATCAGGCCATTTATTTAAGGAGCCCAATTCTGGGGATACCATGATTCAGAAACAGGACGCTGAGATTTTAGGCAGTGCCTTGTGGCACTTCACAGGAGTGTGAGAGTGGGGTCATCACCAGGAAAGTGCCAAATTCCGTTAGTCTTCAGTGACTTGTCTTGATGTGAGCGG
The DNA here is from genome assembly GCA_013398225.1 of Steatornis caripensis. Classification (NCBI taxonomy): domain Eukaryota; kingdom Metazoa; phylum Chordata; class Aves; order Caprimulgiformes; family Steatornithidae; genus Steatornis; species Steatornis caripensis. Next base: position 609,303 of record VZSC01002772.1, on the reverse strand, counting down.
TGGGAGGAGGGGGGACCCTTGCGCGTTCTCCCTGCACAGAGAGCGGGAGTGGAAGACATGGTGCAGAATGGCCCACAGCTCGTTGACAATGCCCTGAGCAGTGGTCCTCTCAGGGGCCCTTGGCTGACAGTGCCGTAAGCGAAACCACACAGCGCCACTCTCCACAGGACTCCACCTGCATCATGGCCTATCCTTCACACCCTTGTTCCCCAAGGAATTTGGGGGGGGAAATGGAGAACAGGTTCTTGAGAGCAGTCCTTCAGTCAGGGCAGATCCAGCTTGCTCTCTTCTTCCTATTCTTTTCCTCTTCCTAATGTGCTTTGTCCTGTGCTGCGTAGACCTGCCTGCGTGCAAATCTTCCATTCCCGACCATTTGTAACATCCCTGTGAGGTCGCAAACCAGAGCTGGTGTTCATCTTCACGCCGTCAGTGTTTCGTAACTCGGAGGGGGAGGGAGCACATTGCATCCTAGGCCGTGTACACATGGAATTTTAAATTATATATTAAGATCGTGTTCATCTAATAAAAAATGTAATTCAAAAAAGACTTTTGAACTGTGTTGTGTGTGCCAGATAAAACAATGAAAAAACATGAGTCTTTACCCTTGCTGCAGCTCCGTCTTGTGACAGCCCGGGCCACTCAAGGAGCGCTGCAGAGCTCCTCGCCTGGGATGGGTGAGCCCGATTCCATAAGATGCCAAGTGGCTTTTGTCCCTGGTGCCTCAGTGGGAACCGCACTGTGCAGAATACCTGCTGCATTAGGTTCTAGGCCCTCCCCAGTTAAATAGCAGTAAAGAAAAAAAAAGGGGGGGATGATTTCTTGTCCTCCATTTTTATGCTTGGGTTAGTTGATAAATACCATGCAAATAAAGGACAGGTCCTCTGGGGTGGCTTGGGCAATGGGGCCAGGAAGTTTTCACATGCTGAAGTTTTGCTAATAGGGCCAAAATATGAAGGAGTGATGATTTTTCTTGTCTGAAAGGAATGTGGGTTCCCGTTTTGCCTATCCACCTTGCCAATCCTTATTTAAATATGTTTTACACAGTTAAGCAACTGACCAAAGGTTTGCATCACGGCAGTCTTCCCCTGATTCCCAGTCTAGTGTGTAATTTTTAATACCTTATTCTTCCTGTCTTAAACTTGCTCATTATCTCCAGTGTGAACACTGCTATAAAAACTCTACCCATTTGTGGCTTCTGCATCTTGGAGCAAGGTTCTGTGCCACCTGCTGTAAGAGGACGGGTAAAAGAGGATCTATCGATGCGCAAGGCAAGCCTGAAATGAGATCCCTGTCTGACACAGGTTCAGGAGAATCTCTCTGAAGGGAGCGGAGCTGTAGCAGGTCAGCTGTTCTGTCATGGTGGGTAGAAGCAGCCAGAGTTTTCTGCAGAGGTGGGTGGAAACATCTTGATTTCCAGAGAGGAAGATGAAGAGTTGTTCTGTAACACTTTGCTGGTGTAGCATCACTGCCTACGCTCCCTGTGTAAACCTGTGGCACCTCCATTCCTCGTACAGGGCTGCCAGAGAGAATACCTTGAGGGTGGTCAGCCGGCAGAGGTCACGCATCCTCCTGGGGACACAGCCTCCCATGTGTCCCCAGCTCTGTGTGTGCCCTCCATGCCAGGGGAGCATCAGTGGGTGAAAGTTCTTAAAAGTCATCTCTGCGTTTGCGCACACACGTGCACGCGTGTGTCTGTCTACGTCTCCTTGTACCTACCCCAGAGCAGTCTGTCTGGGCTGTGAGAATTTTCTCCTGAACTGGCACATTCACCTGATTTTCTTTTTAGGTGCCAGACGAACTTTCCACGTTCATTTTGTAGACTTGAGCCGAGCCGTTGCTAAGGGTGCCTTCATGCTCTAATCCAAAGTAACCTCCCCCAGGCTGCACAGTGCATTGCAGGTGAATGTGGTTCTGGGTGCAAGTCCTCTCTACATTAATTCCTTTAAAGGTGAGCATTGCTCATAATCGCAGAATCACAGACTGGTAGGGCTTGGAAGGGCCGTCTGGAGATGACCCAGCCCAACCCCCCTACTAAAGCAGGTGCCCCCAAAGCAGGTTGCACAGGAATGCATCCAGGCGGGTTTTGAATATCTCCAGAGAAGGAGACTCCACAACCTCTCTGGGCAGCCTGTTCCAGGGCTCTGTTACCCTCACAGTAAAGAAGTTCCTCCTCATGTTCAGGTGGAACTGCCTGTGTTCCAGTTTGTGCCCATTGCCCCTTGTCCT
>VZSC01002772.1:567204-596725 GCA_013398225.1 Steatornis caripensis | reverse complement strand
TGCAACCTACTCTAGGCTAACCTGCTTTAGCAGGGGGGTTGGACTAGATGATCTCTAGAGGTCCCTCCCAACCCCTACCATTCTATGATTCTATGATTCTATGATCTTACCCAGTCTGGACACTGGCATTTCATTTTTTGTTGTCGGTGAGACACCAGCACTGCTGTCTTCTGCAGAGGCCTTCTCATCTTCATCTCCCCAGCAAACACAAAAAAATTGAGACCGACCAAACCAACTGGCACAGATGGATGTTTCCTAACGGGGAACATGCTGGCACCTCCACTGCCATGGACCATCACCACTGTAAAGCCCACAGGTGAGGGAGACCAGGTGCCAGCAGAGCACCTGGGGCTCCAACGTTGGGGTCCGTGGTGCTGGCAGGAGGCTGTGGGGTGCTGCCCAGTGCCACGTGGCACAAGCCCTGCTGCAAGGTGCATCTGCTGCCCCACTGCGCTGGGGCTGGGGCCTGGCTGGGGCCCCTCTCGTTGGAGGAGCAGCCATGAGTCTTACAAGATCATGGTCGTCCATTTGTATGATGAATATTTTACACCTACCTACAAATAATATGTTGTTCAAGCTGCTGTTAATGCAAGGTAAGCCAGCTTTTTAAATTAAAGAAAATAAGTGGGGAGACTTCTGGGAAATTAGTTTTAATTTTAGAGGCATATTTTCACAGTAGGCTCCTCTTCCTGGCACATCTGAAAAAGACGAAGTTGAGAGTTGTCATAGACAGGCCACCTTCTCTGTGTCTTTCTGCCAGCACCAAGCTTTTGCAGATGTAGAAAACAACTGAAGAGGCTGAAACAGCAGTTCATACCATTGCCAGAAAGCTTTAGAGGGATTATTTTTAACCGTTTGCAGCTCTTTGGGCTAGGCTAGTTTCTTTTGCCCCAGGAGGCGATCCGCAATCACTCCAAGCCAAGGAGCTGCTGCTTCCTCGCAGAGTGGCTGAGCATGCACACAGCAGCTCATTGCCCTGCTTAGGCCGTGCCGAAATGTGGCTTACTGGGGCAATTTCCCAGCATCAGCAGATTACCCCACACCTTGGTTTTCCAGCACTCCTGAACAGGCTGTCCTCATAAAGAGACTGTGAGCAGAACAGTAAAAGGATGAGTAAACTGTTTTGCACAAAACTAATAAAAATTTGTAGACTTACTTTAACCGAGTGCTGCATTTAATTAGCTTTTCCCATGCTTTCAGCTTTTCCCTTCGGATTTACAGAGCTGAGGTCAGCAAGGGCAGGTAACACGGTGGGTGTAACCCGTGCCATCGCTTCCCAGCAGCTCTGCACGTTGGTTGAGCAGTGCTCCCATCAGCCATCCCCATTGCTGCCTGCTTTGCAGCTGGGAAGGTTCCTGCTGGTTTGCTTTTGCAAGCAGTGGACCCCAGCGGCTGACATTTCGTGGGCTTATTTTATTTTATTGGACTGATGAAGGTGCTCCAGCAGAGAGAGGTCATCAGTGAGCACGGTCCTCATGCCTGTGGTGTTAGAGATGACCCCTCTGTTGTCCCTGCATACTGTGCCGGGAACAGTAGACAAACACAACTGGAAACAAGGGGGAAAAGCTGTTCATCTGCAATGAAAGCATGTTATGTGTGGAAAATAAATTGGGCAGTGGACACCTGATGGTATTTCAGTACAGATGGGTGACATGGGGATTGACTGCTTCACAAAGAATGTGGCAAAGTGCTTCCAGTTGTGCGCTGGGGACAAAACCCCCAAACCTTTCTTACTTCACTTTACAAACCAGCCAGTAGCCATTATCCTTAGACCAAGTGAAGTTTCATCAGTGGATATAAGGAGAAACGTTACTTTATTCCCCCTCCCTAATCCCCCAAATGAAGGGCTGTCAGGTACAGTTTCAGCATGGGCTCTGGGGAAGGAGCAGAGGCAGAAATGCCCCCACCTCAGGGGCCAACACTCCCCTGGCACAGGGGCCACCTCTCCGGAGTGCAGCCCTAGGAGGAGGATGGATTTGGGGGCCGTTTTTCACCTCCTGAGACAGCCAGCGCAGAGGACGGAGGCTGCATGTCCAGGGGAAGACTGAGTGAGGTGGGTCTGGAGGCTGAGCTCAGGGCCGTGCAGGGACACGTCAGAGCTTAAGCCGGTTGCTAAAGGAAATAAATTTTTAAAGCAGATGGTTTAATTAGAGTGCCAGGCTCCCTTGTTGTAACGTTGTGTCTCTAGATATTTTTACTGTTTTATTATCAAGTCTCTTGTACTTACTTCTTTCCCATTACTTGACAGATGCTTTCATCAGGATTATATAAAGTTACATTTTCATCCCTACTTTGCCTAGAAATAGATTAAAGAAAAGCTGGGATACAGATTAATAATTATATATATAATATATATGATATATATTAATATATAAAATATATTATATATTAATAGATCATACACATTATAATTATAATATATAATAATGATATATAAAATGATATAAATAATGAGCGAAATATTTACTGCATACATTTTTAAAATAAGACATGCAATTTTAAACCAGTTTTACAAGAGCTGATGCTTTGCAGCAGTACCTGCATACCTAGGAGTGGTTTCTCAAGGGAAGCGGCTGTTTTGCTGAGGCTGACAGAAGCTCCGTGCTGCCAGAGGAGAGCTGGAGCGAAACGCCTCTCCTTGCACAGGCACAGAGAAATGGGAAAAACCCTTCCGAGAATTTGGGTTCTACTGCTGTCGGCAAATTCGGCTGAGATTAGGTGGACTCCTGTTAAAATGCGCTGCTTCTGCTAGACATGTTTCTGAGCAGTCAGACCAAAATTATATAGGGTGACACAAGTTCATCAAAATTTGCTGGGTAAAGTTAACCGTCCTTATTGCTCGGTTCAAAGAAGCACTCACAGAAGGCAGAAGCTTGCTGGTCCTTGCATGCTTGCTCGGCTGGACGGTCATAAAGTGATCAATAGATGTTACAGGCACATTTTGAAAGCAGCTGTGTGCTTTCTTACAACCCAGGTCACCTAAAGTACAAGCTCTTTCAAAGCAAACCATGGTCATAGCAGCCACAAGAGACGAGTAGCACAATTTTCAATTGTTTGAATATCAGTTACAACCCTTCGAGATTAACGTCATCAATCAAGAATCAATCAAGCAACATCAATGGCAGCAACTCTATAAATACCTTCTCAACCCCTCTACTTCATGAGCTAGCTTTATCACTGAATAAATGTCATCATTCTGTTGACGTTAATTACAGACCAACAACTGAATACATCTTTTTGGTTTATGTTTTTTTTAATGCAGTTCAGAAAACATGCAAACAGAGGAATGCGATCTAGCCCCATATTAAGATATCTAAATGAAAGTTTTTATGTGAGAAAGGTATCAAAGTTCCCGTTGCTGCCAACAGATGTCTAGGGAAGTCTTGGTTCAGCTGACTGAATGCAGGCGTTTGGGTATCTAAGCCTGGACCCAAATCCTGACTTCTGTGGGAAAGGTATCTATTTCCCATATTTCATCCCATGTCCATCTCTGATGTACCAGCTGTCACAGCTCCCAGACCTCCAGGGATGCATTTTATTCCTGCTTGTTCTACCCCGATTACCCAAAACTTCAATACAGCCAATGCATGGCAAGGCTTTGGGGAGGGAGGGAAATGAGAAAAGGTCTGCTTGAGGTCATTATGGTGGTTGTCTTTTACAGAAGAAACTTATTTCAGCATAAAATGAAAGGCCAGTTGAAACCAAATTTAGTCTTACAAGGACTTTAAAAGCCTCAGCTGTGCTCAAGTAGATTTTCTCCAAGCCTCTATTATTTACAATACATTGAGCAAAAGAAATGTAAGTTCAGCAAATATTCAACTTTACATTTATTTTAACTGGCACAACTATTTCTCAAATGCGATTCATAAATGGCTTTCACCTCCTGCCATCTTAACATGAGAACAAGCAATGCATCCCCACGTGTGAAACACAGGTTGTGGCATCACCTGTGGGCAACAAAGGTCCCACCTTCTGAGTGCTAATACATCATGCGTGTGCTTCCCTCTGCAAAGGGCTGGTTTTCTTTTTGCCTGAAAATGTACTTATTGCTAACGAGCACTAACACGGTTGTGTCTGGTTTCATATATCAAAAAAGAGCAGAACATCCTTGAACTGTTCTTGAGGGAGGGACCAGAGAGTCAGGGAACAGGATGATGTCAACGTTCCCTAAGCAGTTGCTTTTAACAAACAGCATTTAATGAACAGCAAGCAGTGTATGTTACAGGCTCTGTGTAGTTTAACTAAAAGAGGCCATAAGCCTCTGGAGTTTACAAGTACTTTATATGAACTAAAACAATTTGGCTGACATCTGCCTTTACAGCAGATTTCCCATAGCACCCAGCTATTCCAGTTTGTTCATGATGAAATGACATCAGAGACAAATGCTTTAAAAGCGGGTGCAAACTTTCCAAAGTGAGTACGGCTGCACGGTTGTTATTTTATTTTTCAAAGCAATGGGATCATCTTCTTTTCAAAATGACCTTTAATTAATCTCCTTCTCCTAACTACCTCTATAAATACCACCGTTGTCTATGGCGTGTTACAATGGACATATTAGAAGCAATACAGAATGACCTTCTTTTTGAGGAGATTACTGGGGATGTAGCAGCAGCATCAACAACAGGAAGGAACACAGTGTTTAGCAGAAATGACACTGACACAAGCAGTGATAAACTTTAAAAATATTTTCTACGAAATGAAGGTCGGGTGAGAACATAACCAGGTCTTTATTGATACCAGATCATACAAAAAAAAGCCAAATCTTACATGGACAACAGTCGCAAACCTTTCTACTCAACTGGCATTTCATCTGGTTTAGGTGCTGGGAAGGAAGATCAAGCAATGGAGCAAGACACTGCTCTCCCGCTGGCCAACTCCCTTCATGAAGTGTTTTATAAATGATGATGTGCAGAAATAAAGTCTTGTTAACTTGGGAAGTGAAATATCACTGCCTGTTTTTTTCTTGGTGAGCTTTTGTTTCAAAGCAAGCCCAGGTTTCTTCTGTATTTGCCACTACCCTTTCATTGTCTGTCCTGATCGTAACACCCTATTTTCAGCTTCAGGTAATAACTTGTCTTGAATTTGCAGTCAGTGGCGTTATCCCTCTGAGACGGTAACTGGCTGGCTGCAGGGACAAGAGAGGTCACCCAAAGCTTGTGTTCCTACTAAAACAATAAATGATTTATCACCTCTGAGGAAAATATCTGCCAATAGAAAGTCCCTTTCTCAGATAATTACAAAGCAAAATTGCATTGGCCTTGCCAGATGTCAAGTAATGCAGCAAAATTTTTTGGTTTTTTGCTCCTCCTTTTACCCAAACCCAGGTTTGGCCACACACAAAGATGTATCCTCCACAAAACATACTTGCTCACTGAGATGAACCTGCAGCGCACACGTCTGCCCAAGTGCAAACTCTGAGAGACCAACGCCATCCAGTAGTGGCAGATCCAGGCAGACCTGAGCCTCAGAGATATTTTGTGTAGCCTCCAGTCAATAGGAGGTTGTATCTGCTCCGTTGCCCTACCCTTGTTGCAGCTCCAGGACTGATGCTGAGCTCAGCCTAAGCATCCCGCCAACACCAGGAAAACGTCACCGTAGGGCACCAAGTTGCGGAGGATCAGGATGGTGTTGAGATGGTGCCTCTGCCACAAGTGGGACGGTGTCCCAAGAACAGGTCCAGGATGACGATTTCTGACTGAGCAGCAAAGGGAGAGCAGGATGTGCTGTGAGCACAAAGACAGAGTGAAAAAACATGTCACAGGATGAGCTTTGACACGGCTTCCGTATGGGAAAAGAACTTACCTGGAGCTGAGCAGAGGAATTAAGAAACAAGCAGGATGGCATGTCTCAGAAAGCGTATAAGGTAAGCGAACTGAAACCAGTATGAACCAGATAGTTCGAGGGGAGTTTGGAGACTCTTTTGGGGAATGGAGCCTTGCAAGGGCAGCTGTACCTAGGAGACCATTTCATTAATGCCGTTTAACGCCGAGGTGGAGTGTGCAATGGTACCAGAAATACCAAATTTGGAAATGGTTGTAGCAAAATAGGGATAACAGGGTGCTTTTTGGGAAGGAGAGTGGGTGAAGAAAAGAAGGTAAAGGCAGTGAAAAGCAGGGTAGAAATGAAAAAAAAAAAAAAGGAGAACAAGGCATGAAATCAGGCAGTGTACAACAGGAGACGTGATGTTCAATGGCAGGAGCATGGGCACCTACAGGCAGTGCTGAAGCTGATGGGCACATCCCAAGCCCACTGGGATGCTGGAGAAAAACCCTTGGGTAATTTGCCAAACTCTCCATCAGGTCTGTGTCCAAAAGACTTGTGTGGGAGGGTAGAGCAAAGAGAGATGAAACGGCGCCGCTGTAACGCGTGGCATGGGAGGGCACAGGGAGGAGTGGCAGAGCTAGGGACCCTTTGGAAATGACCAAGGTGTGACCTGCCAGACTGTTATAGTTTCCCATTACAGCTTTCAGTCTCATAAACAGATAGATAAAACTGCAGTCAATCACTGGAAAAATTATAATGCTATCACTCAGTCTAAAAAATAAATATAATAAAAAATTAATATCACCTATTAAAAAAAAAGGATGTTTTGAACATCCTTCTTGCTGCTGAAAAAACATCTCTGCATTCAACAGGCATTTCTTAATACTTGTACAGTTAAGGTGAAATATTTGTTGACAGATACATAGTTAGCTTGGATTTTCCTCTTTATGATGAATGATGATGAAACATATATGCATTTAGAAAGTGACAGAGTAGCGTTCATCATTTATGAGCTGGCTGGTAAACTACTAAATGGGACTGTTCCCTATTAACCATCTGTTCTGGCAAATAATAGTTCAGCGCTGAGCACCATCTTATCAACAATGCAATGGTCTCTGCAGTCTTGCATATCAACATGGGCCTGGGAGTGCAAAATACGGAAAGGCTCTCATTGGGTTAAGCAATCAGAAACTCTCCAAGTGCACCCATAATCTGCTTACTGGTTAAGCTGTTTGGGAAGCAAACGGCTGAGATCCTGCTGACCTCGCCCAGCGGGTCATCTCGTTCCACACAAATTTTGGGGGCGGTCTCAGACTGTGCAAAGGCAGAGTGCTGGCCCTGCTCAAAATTACTGCTACTGCATCAGAGACATGTTGTTCTCTCGCCTGCGTGAGTGTTTATAAGACATCTGGGTGTGACGATGATGATAATCAGCTGTTAATTTGGAGAGGTTGACAAAATCCACAAAAGGCAAATAGCCGTTAGAGGAAGAAAAGATGCATTTTCCAGTAGTACTAATAACACTGAATTCAAGAGAAGAGCAGGGACAGCCTTTCCATGGATCTCACTGAATGCCTGGAAGCACAAAGACTCCTATGCTTTACATTATATTTAGATTTAAAAAAACCCCATAAATATGAGTGTGATCCAATTTGAGGGAGCTGGCTGGCTTGAGGAGGGGTGGGGATAGAGTTATGCCTCCATCTTAGCATTGGGTTTGTGTGGGAAGGTTTTGGTAGCGGGGGGGCAGGGGACTGCTACAAGGTTGGCTTCTGTGAGAAGCTTCTAGAAGCTTCCCCCATGTCCAGGTTCGTGGCAGGACCTGTGAACCCAAGGGGAGAGGAGCCCATGCTGGAGCAGGTTTGCTGGCAGGGCTTGTGACCCCGCAGGAGACCCATGCTGGAGCAGTCGGTGGACTGCAGCCCATGGGTAGGACTGATCCTGGAGAAGTTAGTGGAGAACTGTCTCCTGTGGGAGGGACCCCATGGTGGAACAGGGGAAAAGCATGAGAAGGAAGGAATGGCAGAGACAGCATGTGATGAACTGACTGCAATCCCCATTTCCTGTCTTCCTACGCCGCTCAGGAGGAGGAGGTAGAGAAAATCAGGAGTAAAGTTAAGCCCAGGAAGAAGGGAGAGGTGGGGGGAAGGGTTTTCAAGATTAGTTTTATTTCTCATTACCCTACTCTGATTTGATTGGTACTAAATTATTTTCCCCAAGTCAAGTCTTGTGACAGTAATTGCTGAGTGATCTCTCCCTGTCCTTATCTCAATCCATGAGCCTTTTGTTATATTTTCTCTCCCCTGCCCAGCTGAGGAGGGGAGTGATAGAGTGACTTGGTGGGCACCTGGCCTCCAGCCAGCATCAACCCACCACAATCTTGAATATGGAGTGTGATATGATACCGTTGCATACTTGTTCAAGCTATCGCTGAAAATATGCTGTTATACAACATTTTATTTCTTTACTTTAAATACTTATTTATACCTCAGATATGGATACTATAGTGACCTTTTACCTGATGTAATATTAGGTCATTTATATTTCCTTTTCCCTTTCAGGTGGAAGCCACATCCAATCCCAGGGATTTCCAAAGGTTGGGTTTACTGGGAAAGATCAAGGTGAAGAAAGCATTGACCACCTTGGCTTTTCCATCACCTTTCCAGGGATCAAGATTAGGCTGATGTGTCTGTAGGTCCCTGCATCCTCCTTCTTACCCTTACTGAAGACAATATTGACATGTTTTCTTCTAGTCCTCAGGAACTTCTCCCAATTGCCATGACCTTCCAAAGATGATCAAGACTGGCCTTGCAATCACATTGGCCAGTGTCCTCAGCACTTGTGTGCACATCACATCAGATCCCATGGACCTGTATATGTCCAGTTTCTTTAAATATTCCTAACCTGATCCTCCTACACTGAGGGTAAATCTTCCTTGTTCCAGATTTTCCCACTGGCCTCAGGGACCTGTGATTCCCGAAGGCTGTTTTTACCAGTAAAGATCAAGGATGAAAGGCACTGACCGCGGCTTTTTCCATGTCCTCTGTCAGCAGTTCTCCCTGCCCATTAATCAGTAGGCCTATGTTGACCCTGGTTTTCCTTTTGCTGCCGATACACTTGAAGAAGCCATTTGCTTTATGTTCATCACAAGATTCGGCTCTGGAGGGGTTTAACTGGTCATCTCTCTTTCCATCTGTGCTGTATTTGCACAGGGACTATCAGCATTTAACCTTAATAGAATCCACTTTTTTTCCTGTAATTCTGCATGATTTTCTATAATCATTTTATATTATTATTATACTCCACATTGCATTTATTTCAAGTGGGCACCATAGTATGGGCAGATATTTGTATGTGAGTATTTGAGATGACTCCTCACTGCTTTAGAAGATCTTGTAGAAGCAGCAAGCTGTTCCATGTTAAAGGTTCCACGTTCATTGTTTATGTTTAATATATATATTCTTTTTCTAAGATGAAAGGAAGGGAATAGAGGATAGTTAGAATTTCTTCCTGCACATGTACGTTCATTTTTTCTGAAGTAAACCAAAATTAATCAGAATTTCTCTGCAGAAGGATTTCCCAATTTGGTCTCTTTTTTTTCCCTGGCTTTGAAGAGTTTTTGTCCCTGTAAATAAAGTAAAATAAAAATTAAACATTCTTACATTTATATTTGTTATAATTTTCTGCAAGGGCACATGTTATTACAGAGGTATGAACTTCACACTTGTGGGAGATCAGTGAAATGAAACGCTCAGATATGTCTGTTGTCCTGTCTTGCCCTGACCGCGTGTGGATGATCTCCGCACTACTGTGGCTCTTGACACATTCCTTTTTTCTATGATGCTAGCTTGACCGATTCCCACCCCGAATACCTTTGCCTAAGGCCACTTACTCCCCTTGGTTTCTCCATCTCTGGGCAATGCCATTTGTTGCTACTTCAGCAGTGTTCTTCTGTTCCTCATCTCCCCGACCCTGTTTGCAATATGGACCTCAGTGAAAAACAGCAGAACAGGGGACAGAAAACAAACTGGAGAAACGGAGTAGTGGCGCAGACTTCTGTCCTGAGGAGGACTGATTGATTTACTCCAGCTTTGCATGAAGCCAGTCTATTATGCAACTATGATTTTGGAGGTCAGCTACTTCTTCAGAGAGCGATGATGTAGCCACAAAGTCTGTGATGTTTTGAAGGATTGTTCTGGAGTATTTACCTTACCAAGTCTCTCAGTTTATCCTAATGAAAAAAATCATGCTCTTGTGAAACAGTCATACTCTATTTCTTATCTTACGCAGAAATGAGAGACCAGCATGTGTGGGAAGCAAAGAACGAGGACAGATTTCCATATGTTGGGCCCCAGGAATGCTTGAATTTGGTTGTAAGCTGGATTTTGTAAAGATTTGGGCAAGATTTATTCACTGTTTTACGGGAATTGGAACTCCCTTCCTAATTTAAAAACATTGCTGTGTCTCCTGTTCACGTTTGGAAAGCGACTGAATTGTTTGTGCTAGCAGCAAACTTCAACCCTTCCCTCTCTGCCAACTCATCCAGTCATCACTACAGAGCACAGCTCCTTATAGGTCCCCCTGGGGAAAACCTATACATGCATCCATTGGGGAGGTTTGGCATTTCTCAGCAGGCAGGAGCAGCCATCCGCTATGACTTCTGATGCTTAAAGGGACCTCTGGCCATTCCGAAATTGCATCCCCACCACCATCCCTGCTCCCTCACAGCCTGCTCCCCTCCAACGTCCTCTCCTCCAGGGTCATTTGTCCTCCCTTTCCAGTGCTTTAGTATTATACGTGATGGACCAGACTGTGCTAGCGTGTAGTCCTGGCAATCCCCCAAAGGTTTCATCAAGAACTGACACAGATTTCCCCTAAAAAAACCCTCATGACAGTAATCACTGATTTTTAGCAGCTGCATACTGACCCTGAGCTAGTTTAAAATTGCAAGATTCACACTTGGACAGAAGCATATGGGTTGGTTTTATTTATTAATTTATTTTTAACTGACTCTAGAGGTTTTCACTGATATTCTGGTTTCTAAGTCTTGATGTGGTAAATACTACTTTGCTTGCAGAGAGCTCATAGTTTTGACTTCTTTAGTGATTTTCTTCCTAACTATCCACTGGGAAGAAAGCATTATAAGTCCACGAGTCTAGTTCATTTGAATTCTGAAAATAGCTTCATTTCAATAATTTATTATTTCTAATTTATAATTGAATGACCAAAGCTACACATTGCTGTCTATTGTTTATATAATTCCTCAAATAGTATTTGTGTTTTCACTTCTCTCCTAGCCTTTGCCAGACTATTTATCAGATTTGTATTTCCAGCTTGATTTTACTAATCTTTGCATTCCTGTGTTTCACTTTCCTGGCATCAAGAGAATTCAACAGGAAAAAAACCCAGACAGTTGCTCTGTTTCTTATTTAGTAAAGCTTGTTTCAAAATCTGATAGCTAAAATTTGGTGCGACTACTTTTCTCCAGTGGTAGAAGAAGCAGCCCTTGGGTCTCTGTTAGCATTCAAATCAGTTATTGAAACAGAGCAAAAGCGCAGTGGCACGAGGCGACGTACTGGCAATGCCCAAACCAGTTTCTCTAAGACAGGAAAGTTGCGAAAGTCTTCCCAGAGTGGATGAATTTCTGAAAAAAAAAAAAAAAAGTTCATTAATGTACAAATTTACAGGTTCCAATCTAACAGAAGGGACTTTCTGCTCGCTCGTGTGGTGACATTGCTTTCAGCAGTGTGGTGACAAGAATATTTGTTAGATGAGAGGTGTGCTTGGAGTCTTTACACATTCTGGAACACTTGTGTATCTATCTCCTCCATACAATGTTGTCTTGTTTCTAAACAGTTTTTTAAATTTCTAGCTTATGAAGTCATAACGGACTTAAAGCCAAAGGAGGCATTTCAAGCACTTCCTCTGTAATTACTGTAGAAGGTTGCATTTGGTAATGCTGGTCACTACTACAGTGACCCCCACTACGTCTCTGATATAAGGAATAACGGGTGACACGGGGTCTCTCCCTTCAGTGGGAGCGTTGCTGCTCTCTTGCCTTTGATGAGCCTATGTTTCACAAATTTAAAAAAGCCCCCAGCAACACTTCTGTTTTTCCTCTCAGAGTAGTTTGAATCATTGATCAATGAGTTCAAAGTTACAGGGAAGAAGGCGGCTGCATGGAAGAAGCATTTTAGGCAGCCGGGCCGTCTCCTTCTCTCCTGGGTGGTGACTGAAAAGACCTTATGGGAAAAACGGTTAAAAGCAGAGGTTCAGGTAAGCCTCAAAAATGTAAGCCAGCATCTGATTGCATTTCAAAATGGACAATGCTGCATAAAACGAAGTCTCATTAACACCTTTTCTCAAAATGTAGATGAACTTCTGTACAAAATAGGTACAGATGCATGTTTTTCCTAAAAAAGTGGTGTTTGCTTCAAGTTATGAATAAAATAAACTCATTATTTTAGAGTAGGATTGATTTTCCATATCAAGATAACAATTCACTGCTAATAGCACAGTGTGGATGACTAATTACTTCAACCCAAATACAGAACAGCCAATTTGGACATCTTTAGAAAATGCTGAAATTTATTCAGCCTTGGCCGATGTATTCAATTCACTAAGAAAATCCAGTGATTTATTACAAGATGTAAAATAGAATTACGTGAATGATATAAATCCTGAACTCTCATTTTCAAAAGAAAATGGCTGGAAGGGAACAAGAACTATGAGCTTGGTCCGCCAGCATCAGCTCGGCAAAGAAGCTTCATGCTCCACACAGCGTGCATCAGGGCAGCTGTGTTTGAGAACTGGGTTTCAATACTATTCCCAGTTTTTATTTGACCGCCTTACATCCAAAAAGCACCGAGGTTAGATGACAGATTTAAACTCCCGGTGGAGGTAGGGCATGGCTCTGTCCCCAGCAGTACCTGATTTCCAGGACCACGCAGGCTGCTGCTGACGATTGTTGCTGTGAGTCTTCTGCAATGGAAATGTGATAAATTTTCACTTGGTCCTGTCTTTCACACCTAACTACCCAGGAAGCCTAAATGACCAGGTACCAGCTCCTAGGTGGCTAAATTAAATACATTTTCTGCCTTTTTATTTCTGGTCACATACTAAGATTTTATTGTAGCTGGAGAAGATTATGAGTATACAGCTACAGAAATATGCTCTCATGAGACTTTTTAACCCACCATCTCCAGAGAGGCTAAGCTATACCTAAACCAAACCCAACAGAGGTCTGAGTAACCTAAAAGCTTTCCAGTGACGGGGACCTCTTGTGCTCCCTGGGTGATGCGCATCAGGCCTTCATCATCCCCACGGCTGAAAAACTCCTCCTAGCACTTCAGCTATGTCTTCCCAGCTCTCTCTGGCTAAGGCTTGTGCTCTTCATCCTTCTCACAGCAGACATGAGAACAGATAATTTTCTTTCTCTTTGTAAGAGTTTTTTAGGCATTTGTTATTTGTATCCTCCTGCGCTTGTCTTCATCTTTGAGTAACCTTCTGAGACTGGTGGTCTTGCTGGGTCGCTCTTCTCTCCCTCCTCTGGGAGACGATTCCCTCAAAGTCTTCTCCATTTTCCAAGAGCATTCATAATTTATAACTACAACCTTGAATTTGTAAATCCAGTTGTCATTTACAGTTCTGTCTATCTTCCGTTTCTTGCCAGATAACTTGGAAAGTTTATTCTCAGGCTGGGTCTATGCCACTCTCTTCTTCTAATCCATTTTTCATGATTTTTAGTTGAGTGCCACAGATAAAGCAGCATGAAAGTAAGCTGTGTGATTGAAAGGTATCTTTCATAAAAGCAGGGGATACAACCTGTTCTCAGCTTTTCACTGAAAACGCTGCCCTATTAGCATGTGTTATCTCTGCTGGAAAACAGATTGCTTCTACGGGTGATTTGCTCCTGTGAGGGTTTCTTACTGCTAAGTTACAAAGAAACGGCAATGCTGGAGCCTGGTTTTCCTTGAAAGACAACACCCATCTTGTAAAGTATCTTATTTCCGAGACAGTTAGAAAAAGGGGAAAGTTTACTCTGTAGTACCTATTCTGATAACAATTTTTATTCCAAACGCTGTTATTTCAGATGTTTTGAAGTGACCAACCTTGTAGTCTGAGGCAATTCTGTACTTCATTTCGCTGTGATTTTAGATGCACTTTTTGAATTCCCAGGTTTTCGTTTGCTTTTCTTTCCTAGTGAGAGAAGCAAAACAAAGACCAGAGAATTTTAGAGGAACATTAGCCTTCTTTTGCCTGGAAGACTTGTAGCCAACGCAAAGAAACCAAGTATTTTCCCACGTCAGTTATAATAGTACAATACCATGAGTGCAGAGCCCAGAGCTTTTTCTCTTTCTTTCGGATAAATTCTGTATCTCAGCTTTAATTTTCAAATTACAATAAAGGAGAATAAATCATAGTACATATAGGAGCACTTTTGGAAAGTATGGCAATAGCATGTATGATTTTCTTTGCATGATAAACATGAGCTGCTTTGCTTCTTATGCGAAGATTAGCAAGTCAAGTGACTGCTACTCATCTAGCTAAGGAGGAGACAGAGGGTACGAGACCTTAGTCAAGTGACTGAGGCATTGAGGATGTGCGTGTTTCACGTCCCCCTTGAACAACCACTGAAGACAACATGAGTCCCTTCACACAATATTCACCCAGGGAGATAGTTTGGGGCAGCCCAGCACTGGAATTGCCTCCTGATTTAAGCATTTACCAAAGAGCCAGTGCACCCTAGGTCCTTTTTCATCAGTGGAGGGAACCGAGGGAAGGGCGGTCTCCTCTGGGACACCAGGCAGTTCTGCAGTGGGGTTTGCAGAGGCTTAAAGCAGCCAGTGTGCTCTGACATGCCTCTGGGCCAGGCCTGGTGGGTGAAATAATAGGCGAATACCGCATCTGCCAAGGCAGTGGGTGTCCAGGAGCTGCTTCATCCTCAGCTAGGAAAATACATGGGGTGCTGGGAAGAGTTATTAGCAGAGAGGATGCTACAAACGCCTGTGTCCCAAAAGCCGGTGGCAGAGGCGTGTGCAAGAGTGTCTGAGGAGCAAAGTATTTCCATTCAAGCTGTATCTACTGGAAGGTAAGCAGTGTTTATGCGAGTCCTTTTATGGAACAAGTTTATATGCCAAACGACAGATATTTTTTCTACCATACTCATTCGTGTTCTGTTGGAAATTTTATTCCTTATGTCTATGGTTGCAGGGACATGGGGAATAGGGTTCTCAGGCTGCCTTTGCTCCCCTCTATCTCCCCCATTTGTAAAGTTTATTCTGTCAGACTATACTGATAAGAAAAGCCTATCCAGGAACATGTTTATCTGAGCCTCGTGATACTTAAACCCTTCTTTTTCCAGATGCCTATAAAGTGTCGAGGAATCCCTGGGTGTGGAAGGGTTGTCCTTCTAGTGTCTCCACAAGTCACATCATTAACAAAATAGTATTTTCTATGCTACCCAATAGGTTAGAGGGAAAAATCTGTTTCTGGATCTCAGAGAGATTATTGAAGATTTAGGTTTTGGCTATGCATCCTCATACTCCTGGAAAGTGCTGGCGGTCACAGTTCTGTCCTTTTAAAACAATATAGTGTCATTCTATTGCTTTCTATCAGCAACTTTTTCAGTGATGGCTAAGTCGCACCCTTTGCATATGGACATTTTATATAAAGATCTTAATTAAGTACATTTTTGATAGAATAAATATAATGTAAACTTAGTGAAGAAGAATAAACCCAGCCATCTTTCTGCTTATAGAAAATTCGAAGTGGTGAATGACATGGTTGCACGAAAAAAGCAACTAATGTGGAACTATTTTTTTTTTTTTGTTTCTGTAACGGTGAGCCACAAGATAAAATAGATTTTGAAAATCTTTGGGTTGGGAATTGCAGGTCAGATCCCTGGTAAACTCCACTTCAGTCTCTGCTAGGGTTCCGTTATCCTCCTATACAAGCACGGAGGCTGATGCAGCAGAGGGAGGCTCAGGGGTCTCCGAGGTCCTGCCTCTCTTTGGGCCGTGGTGGCAGCATTGCTGGAGGGCAACATTGGGTTTGGGAGCTCAGTACAACCCTGTTGGTGCATGGGCAGTGGGAGGTGCTGCATTTTAAAAATGCAGGTATGGTGCCCGGTGTGGGGGGTTTTCATCACAGCCTCCTACCTCTTCTGTGAGCTGAGCAGGGGAACGAGAGAGTGCTCAAAATGGAGCATAGGCATCGCTCACTGCTATTTTTACTTATCTCATTACCAGCATGCTTTGCTTGTCCTACTGAGTTGTGCTGAGTCCCCTGAATTAGCAGGGGACTTGGTGGCACAGAATGCAGGATTACAAGTCACGACGCTTCTTACAAGCAAGCACCCATAAACATGACTCTCGAGTAGGTTAAGGATGGTACCACTGCTCACATCCAGCTGTCGGAACGGTACAGCAGTGTCAAGGATCATTTTATTCTCACATGAATTTTGAAACAATATTTTACTGTTCCTGAGCATTATTTGGAATTTAAATTATTCCTAGTGATATTTGTGAGTGATCTGGGTTTGAGTGATACCCATGGTCTCTGCCAAACTCTGTTCCCCACTTATGAGAATAATTAATTACAATGGGAGAAAAAGAGTCTCTGACTTAGCTGATTTTTTTTTTTTTTTGCATCTACTAAGTGAAAATCCTATCCAGGCTTTGCCATCTGCTGACTACTTCGGGGCAATATTTCTAGCCAGAAACATGCAGCTGAAAATGTAAACGATGCCTTCAGCTGAATCTCCAAACTATCCAGCGGGCCACCTCTGCCAGGTACCTTCTCCAGGTCTGTAACCAGTGCCAGCATCTAGGGCTAAGGCCTAAACGTACAGAGAGGTGCCGGAGCTGTGGCACACACCCTTTGGCATCCTGCCCCCGGGGAACGTGCTGCGCCCATCGCATGCCTGGACTCCTCGGGGGGAGAAGGCCCCTGAGAGCACCTCAGAGCCGGCCAGGTAAACTTAAAATTGCTCAAAGCAACAAGTAGGAAGCACCAACAAGCAAGTAAATGGGCTTTGTTTGGTGTGATGTGTGCAGGTCTGGTCTTCCACGTTCATGAAAGACAAAAGTTAAGCTGGAGCAGGGGCAGAAAAGGGCTATCAGGCTCTCTTTCCCCTCATGAGCTTCTTATTGCAAGCCATTGGAGCAGCCTGATGTGTTTGTTGTACGTAGCAAAAACAAGGCAGAGGGTTGATGTGTTTACTGCTTTCAGACACTGCAAGGATGGAGGGATAAGCAGAAAGGATGGAGCTATTCTGGCTATAGACACCATAGACGCAAACTGGCCATTAATAAACTTACACTGGGAAATAAAATATTTCTAGCCACATGTGACAAATTCTGGGATAACTTCCAGCTAAATGCAGAAAGCACATCTGCTTTCACAGTAGACTTTAAACAATATATGGGAGGCATGAGATGAGGTAAGTAAGCACATAAGCTGCCTTGCTTGCAAGGACTTATGTGCTAGAACGTATTTTTTGTGGGATAGTCTGAATCATGATGCAAGGAGCATGTCGCACGGGGCATTGCGCCAGCTTCCCATAGGATGCCTGCTGCGTCAGCGATCCCTAATGCATGGCAGTATGTGCTCAGGTGGGCAGGTCCACCCTAGCCAGTGACCAAGGGAACCGGGTATTTTTCAAGGATAAATGTTTCAGACTGAGATGGGGAAGACAGGGTTTTAAAACCATGCTTTTGTTTTTCAGGTGAACACCTGTGCCTTCTGGATCAGCAGAGAGGCTCTGAGAAAAGCCTTTGGGTCGGTAGGACCTTGCAGACAAGGCAGGTGGGGAAATGCCTGGTTTGAAAATCCTCCTGTGGCTGAGATGGGAGATAAAGCTCTGAGCAGCTTAGTGGCGTCAGGATCTTTCTGGCTGCGTGCACGCTCCCCAGAGGAAACGCAGCCGCCGCGGGGAGCGGGGAAGGGTGGGACAGTGGCTGCGGGGGTGCCCGCGCCGCTTGTGCTGGGGACAAGCACAGGTGGTCGCGCACCTGTGCTTTGGTGGCTACGTCTGCTGCTCCATCCTACATTCAAACACCCATGAAGCCTTCGGGAGGGAGGTATTTTTATCGTTTCACACTTAGTGTTCCAGATATTTTCAAGGTGCTGCACTGAAAAAAGGTCTTTCCATTGTCTTCTGGCTGCTCCTCTGCTGACTACATTGGAAGATCATCATCTGTGTAATAAAACCATCTGAGCATCACCGACTAAAATGGTGCCAGTGTTTGAGGTCTGGAGCTGGTGGTGGGGGTCTCCCGTCTTGGAGTGGCGCAGTTCAAACCTCCGGGGTTGTGGATCATAACAGCATGAAAACTGAAGTGTACTTATAGCTCTTGCAGTATGTTTTGTTCTTCAGCCAAATAAGATATAATCACTTTTCCTTTACATGCTTTTAAAGGCCCTAATCCCTGTAGGAATAAAAAGAAATTATTTGGTAGATTAATGTAAATACTTCATTATACAACCTGAGTTTTTATGTTTGGGACAAAATGTTTATGTTTTCCATCAGTAGGAAAATACATAACACATACCTGCCCATTATCAATCACCTTTATGTTATGAAAACCTTTCATTTATGGTTACCAAGTACATATTGTGTGATTAGGTTATTTTAAAATGTGATGAATGGCAATTTTACCTCCGTTCTGCCTATGAGGCAATTTTTATACTCAGATGATATTTACATTATAAATAGCATGAGCGGACTGCATTAATACTAATAGAATCATTTGTTATTGCTCTCTCAGCACTCCTCGTGAAAGCTGGCTTCATTGGATTTAGATCCAGCCTGAGCGTTTGCCCGAGAAGGTGTTTATGTGCCATTAACAGACCCCTCCACAGCGGTGTTGGGGTGCTAGCGGCACGTTTCCGTGTGTGTGAGCTCCACATGGAAACAAATCAGAGCTCTTCCATGAATTAAATTAGACTATTTCTCCCCTCCTCCCCATGATGATTTGAAATGTAGTTTTCACATTAATCTTCCGAATAAGGCTCGGAGGCACCTGCATTACATTTCCTTGACCATTTGTATTTCCGAATTTCCGTGAAAGGTAAAGCAGGACACCTGGCTCTCTGCAGTCACGACATTCCTCCTTTCCTCACTTCTTCATACAAACAGCATTTCCTAGGGAGAGCGCCAACTCCAACGCAATGCTATGGTAGTCAGGCAAACACTGCTGGGTGATAGTGGGAAGTATGCCGCTAGCATGATTAACTCACCACAAGCTCTCTTCATCACAGAAATACATTTGTGCAATGAAATACATTTCTACACTCAACTCCTTCAGCAAACAAAGGACTAGTTACAGGATGAGGGCTGAAATTACCCTCTGAAAATCCCTATTAGTTTCCTATAGTGCTTATGTCTGTGTTATAGCCCTGAAGTGAGTGGGGATACAGAAAATCCCAGTGCTGGACCTTGCTGTGGACCTCCGGCGCCGTCTGGCACCATCCAGCAGCTCGTGGGGAGTAAGAGGTGGTGAGCTTCAGCTCAGCATGCTTTGCTTTACTTCTCCTTGAGTAGTAACATCACACACACACAGAGACACACAAACACACTCACACACACACACACAGAGCCATGAGCACATGGCGCTACATTGAAAGCCCTTCATGGAGAGGCAATGGCTGGGCGGTGCTGTAGCCCACGCCAGGCCCTCGGTGCGTGGTCGTCCATGGCCCCCACTTGGCTTTTCCCATGCGGCTGCTGCCCAGCCCGGAGCTGGGGAGGCACTAACCCCACTTCAGGAGCAAGCTGCTCAATATTTTGTTTNACAGAGCCACGAGCACATGGCGCTACATTGAAAGCCCTCCATGGAGAGGCAATGGCTGGGCGGTGCTGTAGCCCACGCCAGGCCCTCGGTGCGTGGTCGTCCATGGCCCCCACTTGGCTTTTCCCATGCGGCTGCTGCCCAGCCCGGAGCTGGGGAGGCACTAACCCCACTTCAGGAGCAAGCTGCTCAATATTTTGTTTTTCCTAGCTGTCGAATGTGTGGCCTCAGGCCTTATTTACTGAATGCTAGCCAAACCTTGCTTTCAAATACTAATTTCCTAACACTTTTTTCCTGTGGCATTCATTACCCCATAATGTGACTGCTTCACAAACACTAACTAACTTACCTTCACAACACGCTTGCAGCAGCGGAGAGGCACCACTGGCCTTGCTTCCAGCCCGTCTGAGGCACCGCGTGACAAAAGCGAACAGCTACCTACTGAGGGCTGGCCGCAGGCAAGCTTGCAGCAGGGGCAGGAGGAGCGGGAAGGAAACATCAGGAATTTTGCTCAAGAGTATTTGAAATTAAGAGCCCCCTTGAACCCCTTAGGTAGTGCAGGATTGGCAAAATCCTGCCCTACCTGAAATCAGAAGGAGACGGCACTATTCTCTGTCCTTTCTTATGCGCCAAGACACTGGGCTAAGACCACAGCTTCCAGTACCCTGAGAATAAGCACCATAGTGAAACCAGTGGGGACATCTCCATTCTCCTTGTAACTCCTGCAGCTTGCTCATCACAAGCATCAGAGCAGTGAATTAGATTACTGGTAGCAGGAGACGGCATCTCCATTGTCTGGAACAAGACCTTAAACAGATGAGCAAATCCAAAATAATGCATAGCTGAAATCCGAACTTTCTGTTTTCAAGTACCTTGCTTTATTAACTACTAGAGAAATAAATATGAAGCAGCCGCTAGTCACAAAGTGACGTGTTCAGACCATCTGCAACAGAGTCAGCATTGAAGATAGCAATGACTGATGTGGACATTCTATTGCCATATTCTACCCTTACGGTCGATGGAGGGAGTTGGGCAAGTTGGGTTAGACACCTAGGCATGAGCTGTGTGAATGTGGCCCTTTTGTCCCTGGACTGCAGGACTGATGTGTGACCCCCCAAGGTGTTTTGGAAGTCTGAACAACGCAGTGCTTTCTGGTGTGGGAGATACTAAAACTTACCTTTGTGCCATAGCAGATGGTTTGGCTATGGCACGGTATTATCAGAGACACAGAGCGAACCGACATCTCTCTGTGAAGGGAATATGTATGAGGAATAACTGGAAGGACACTGCAAATGGAAAACAGCAACCCTGAAATCAGCAAAACTGCAAAGATGCCTTACTGCTTCGTAACGCTCTGCTTACCAGAAATGGCTCTGCATCCTCGCTTTATGGGTCCTCTCACTTTCAGACCCCCGACACTGCATTGCTTTTAATATTTAGTTTTATGTGCATAGATGCTCAGTGGCAGTCAGATTCTAATTAGGCAGCATTATTTAGAAGTGCAAGATTTCCCAAAAGGTGGCATATGAAATGTCTTGCTATGGTAATTGGTGGTTTTGCTCATTCCTAGATTACAGACTTCATAATTATTTTACATCCTCTTCCTGCTAGTTGGAAAAAACCAACTGTTTACTTTTTTTTGAGGAGAGGAAGGAGACTGGCTGCTTATTTATATATATTGGTTTGTTATGCTGACAAAAAGAGACATACAATAGCACAAAGCGCCCCATTTCGCTTTTTCTGTCTTGTCTTAGGGTGTGCACCAGAGGTAATCACAGCTTTGTCCCTTCCAGGTGTTTCAAAATTTCTCCCTTAACATAGTTTAAGTACAAACAGCATGCATTTCATAATCAGTATCTTGACAAAATGTGTTTTAGGGTTTCATTTATGAATAAATAGTCATTATTTGAACACTAAATCAAACTTGCCGGCTTTCGCAATTACATCACTAACTGATTTGTACAGCTGCTAAAGTAAACTTGGAGAATTATATTAGCAAGCAGCATCTCTAACCTCTTTCATGTTATTTTTTTAGCTCCATTAGAGCAACAGTAACAAAATACCCTGTAAGATGTTGTCTTTGTTCTCTAAATCATAGTATTCGGTGACGCTGAGGTAAGTGTATGTATGTGGGCCATTATTCCATGGGATATTAGACTGCTTAGGGGGTGAGTTCTGAGCGATGAAAAGTACAAATAAATACATTGCAGCCCACAAAATCCTCACATCCTTCTACCATGTTGTAATCCTTCCAAACCCCCAGCTTGATTTCATGATCACAACTGCAGTATCAAGATGTCTCCAAAGCAACAGCTTACGGGTTTTTTCTGCAACTGCAGAACGTGGCTTCTGCTTTTGTGTCACTTTACGCTGTCTCACAATTACCTTCAGCTCACAGTTCATCCAAAACCTTTGGAGCAGGGATCTTTTCTCTAATATGTCTCTTGTGAATCTGGTGTCCCTAAACACCAAGATACCATGCATCATCATTAATAAAATACCCATACCTGCAGTCCGGCTGAGACAGAGGTTTTTGAAGAGGCTATTGGAGGTTGTGAGTAGTTTATAACAAATCCTTGGGGTTTAAGTAGAAATCTAGTACTTAGCTGAAATGCGTGAATTTTAACCTTATTGCCAACCTCCACCATCTGTCATTAAAACCTCACTTCATAGAAGCTCATCTGTCCAAATATTTCAGTTGCTGTTTCGTCCATTTTATCGCTGCCCAGCAAGCATAGCAAGATTTGAAAGCTTGACAAATAAGATTCCCAAAGACTTTTGGGGCTAGAGATAGGTAATGCTATCTCTTGACAAAAGACCTAACCAACTGTTTTGAAAGAGTACTATTCCTTGACACCATTTCAAGAGAGCTCCTGTAGGAGCTCGTTTCTGCAGCGGCAAGTTTTGATGGCTGCAGTCTGCAGCCGTGGTGTGTGGATGTTCAAAAGAAACAAACAGGTAAAATACGGCACTAAAACATTAAAAAAGGGTCTCCCAGTCTCCCTCCCTCAACTTTGAAGCTGATGTGAGCTTGCTGTCGCCATTGTGGAAATGCAGGTGGAAGAGAGCAGGTGTGTATGTTTCCAGACCACTGTTATGGGAAAGAGGGAACATTTTCCCGGGAGTCTCAGATCCGGTGTCTCTTCTCCATCAGCCCATCCTGCCATTTGCTCTGTGGGGTGAAAGCTATGGGAAGCCATCTGGGACCCATGCTGCTCTCTAATTCACTAACGGAGACCGTCTCGACCTGTCAGAACAAGCTGGCCCGAAGCTTGCCCCTTTCCACAGACACATCCCACACAACCCTTTTTGAGCTTCTCTAAATCAGGCTTCAAGTTACAGCTGTGAAAACCTCCGGCATGGACTCTTGCAGGTTGTGACCGATGGACAGGATCACTCAGGTGTCAGGGGAGGGGCTGAAGCAGTGATGGCCAGCTCAAATATGCAGGTAGAGATGGGAAGTTGTCACAGGACCAACCCACCAGGATGCCAGACGATAGCCCAGTTGCCCTTAGAAAGGGTCTGGACTCTTTCTAGAGCCTGAATGTTGGGGGTTTTTAACCAACAAACCATTTCGCATTTTTGCATGTATGGAGGTGATTACAGGACTCCTGCCTTGAGTCTTGGACCTAATTATACTTTCAATCTTCCTTTAAATAATCGTAATTAATTTATTATTTATTTCTCTCAGATATTCAAAGGATATGTCTGTCGGAGTAAATAGAACGGAGTCGAGGTGCTGGATCAAATCCTGGCACGTGAATATCCACCGCGTTTAGACGTGGGTTGGGGAGAAGGAATTTGGCAACACCCTCTGCAAACTCTACCAGGCCACTTGAGCACAAGGCCAGAAAATGAGCTCTGGTCCCTTTTATTTACTAACGAAAAAATGGCCACTGAGTCCAACCTAGTCATTCTCTGTGCCTCCCTATGGCTGGGGCTGGGGCTGAGGAGTTGACCTGTTTGCAGTCACTCCTGCTGTAAATGTCCCATGTAGTTTTTGGACAACGTGTTTGGATGTATACGCCATTTCAGTGGTAGATCAGCATGCTAGGTGTTTTTGCAAATTTAAGAAGTGACCTTTCATCTTTGGGTGCCAATGTACATTTTTGTAAGTCAACCTCTTGGCTCTAAAAATGTCAGTGCTTCTTTCTGTGAAGATACTTCCTTATCTCCTGATAGTCTTGCCTGGATGAAACATGTAAGTGAGCAGAGGCACCACAGCAATAGGAGTCTCTGTTGCATAACTATCATCAGCTTCATTGATTTATGAGTGCTAAGATAATTGACGACTCTTTTCAGATACTACCTGCATGTCCCGTGCTTGTATGTGGTGAGGTAGAGACGATCTGGATCTCAAGTGTTGTAAGTCAGGCAAACCAAAGCAGATTTACACCAGTTGACCATTTGGGTGAAGGCCATCAGAGTCATGCTATGGTCTTACGAAAGCTGTGAAGGTAAAACTGAGGAGGTGACACAGGGATGGGAAGGCTGAGAGACAGGGCAGGATGGGAGCCATCAAAAGGAGCCTTTGTTAAATGGTAGCCTGGCAGACAGAATAGCTGGTGTCTTCAGTAAGTCCGCTGCTAAGTTATGGGCAATAATTGACCAAAAATGTGCTTTCAGTAAGCCTATGCATCTATCTAGTACAGGCTCAAGCAATGTAACCGTACCCCACACCAGTATCTGACTGGTGTGACAAAACCTGCCCGGGCACACCGCACTGGGCAAGGATTTGGGATGACACATTACTGAGTTAAGAGGCAACATGCAAAAGGGAAATTAGTATTTATTCAGAGCCAACTTTAATTTCTTCAGAACAGCAGAGGTTTTAAGTTCTTAAGGCTCCCAGGATGTTTAATACATTTTAAATGCATGCTGATGAATTAAACATTCCAAGATTTTCCCTTTCTCATATTGATGTGAGTCTGAGGGGAGATAAAAAGTTGGATTTGATGTCATTGTTATGTAATTAGACTTGTTTGCCCTTTCATTAGCCAGTGCAATTGCTCCCTGGGACCTGTCCATGTAGCGTGATTTGTAATTCAGCACAGAATAGGTTTCCTTGGCTTCCCATAATTGCTCAAATTTTTGTTTGTCAACTGTTGTAAATCACAAGCATTTTCAGTTCTGCACAGACAGGCAAATGCTGCTTAAAATAACCACATCCTGCAATTCTTCCCTCAGGAGCTTATCCATGAACATTTTCAGTGTACCGATTAATGAGACGAAGCTTCCCCTTCCCACTCGCCTGATTAAAATATTTAAAGGAATACTAGACAAATTCAGATTGCCTAGTGAGTGACTAGATATGCTTGTCTCTGTATTAGTCAACTCTTGCTCGCCTTGACAAAAGAGGGAGTGGTTATCTCAATAAATCAGAAGTCTGCTACTATCTAAGTCATGAACGCTTTCCTCTGTTGAAGGGGACAAACTTTAAAACACAACAGGTGTCAGATTGGACCAAATATTATAAAACAAGCAGTGAAATAGGAAGCAAAGCTATTGCACTGGGTAAGTGAAAGAAGCATCTGTTGAAACTGAATTTTTTTAAAAAAAAAAAATAATTGGGTCTGCCAAAATGATAATATTCTGTGGTTCAAGTGGAAAATGAGAAGTCCCAGTGCGAGAATTTAGGAGTCTTGGCATGAAATCTGTTAACCTCGCCGTTTGTGTGTGATAAGCATGTCTGACATTCCGTAATGGGCTGTTACAGCAGGCATCAGGTGCTGCCTATTTCACCTGCTCATATGTGAATCACGTAGACTCTTCTTGTCAGAGCCAATGGCATCTTCATCTGCTCATGGTCTTTTATACCAGCTGTACTCTTAAACATGGGACTAATCTATACGTTTCTAGGAGTGGTGTAAACTTTATGAGAGTTCAGAGTGAACTGCTTCCAAATGGGCCGCTCTGAGGCTAACATTTAGTAAAGAAAAGCATTTCCTCTACAATGATGATTTAAGAATCCTAATTTTTATATGCATGGACATGAAATTGATGGGCAGATATGTGCTATGCTCAGCACACATAAGCAGGTATGTTTGGGAAGCCAAGAATACAGAGCAAGAAACAGTGACGTCTGTTACAAGTACGGCTCCCATGAATATATATCCATACACTGATTTTAAACTACCTTTGAATGTATATGCCTCTGCATCCTCTACAACCTTTAGTCTCTTGAAACTCTTTGTGAACCACTGTCCCTCTGTGAAGCTGTGAAATACTGTCAGTGACATTTTGGAAATGAGGAAGAGGGAGGGTCAGGACTGAGTTCACAAAGGCAAGCCGGAGCCAAAACACAAGCAATGTCCATACCAGCGGCACCCGTGTCACGACCCAGGTTATGCGCCAAGTGTCCAACAAAGCTCAGAAAAAACCAGCAGCCTCCCAAAGACAAAAGCACCTCCTTGGCAGAATGGAACCTGCTTGGCAAGCCTTCCTCTGGTACACTTGCAAGCAGATAGTATGGATTTACCCCAGCCCAGGAAACCTACGTGCAAGGATGTGCTGGGGCTGAGGGTGGGCTCCAGCCGCTTTGCACCAGCCACATCAAAGGAAGTGAGGCTGGAGAAGCAAATGCTACAGAAAACAAGAAGTAGACTTTCTTATTGGAAAGCTCTTCCTGTATTTTAAAATATTTATCTTCAGTACCTACAGTAAGAAGATGATTGGGAACTCTAAAAACAGCTTTCAATCCTACAATTTTCTTCTGATTTTCCTGCTAAGAAAGAAAAGTGACATGTGGGCGGAAACACTGATGGGAGGTATTCCTGATGGAATCAGCGGTGTCCAGGAGCAGGACACAGCTGCTCGACCACAACATAATTACTTAATCTGTCTGTCAAGAAAAAACCCTGATAAGACAGTATTGACCGAGGAGGGAAAGTTGAAAGCTTTACTCATAAGTGCTGAGAGGGAACGGGACAAGCTGCTTGAAGAGAAGATCCCTGTGGAAGAGGGCACATGAGATGACAGCAACATCCAGGGCTTATCGCTCAGCTCTGGGTCTTCTCATGTCCCTGCAGAGATGTCCCCCCCACGGTAGGTCCTGGGGTCCGAGGGGCAGGAGGGGCGGCAGGGGGACCACAGACGGTGTGGGTTTTGATGCCAGTGAGGTGAACATGAAAGTGAAGGTATTAATGGTCCTACCAGGTTTGGGAACTTGAGGTTTAGACCTCTACTCTGTTACTGTGTCTGATGTGGCACTGAGCCTTTGCCACCCGCTGGCTGGCCAAGTCACCCTGCAGAGCATGGGCTGCCCTGGCTGGACACACGGGCTTTCCTCTGAGCTGGAGTAGGAAAAGTGAAGGGAGAAAGGAGGGTGAGAAGAAAAGACCGGGAGAGGTTCGTTGAAAGGAGGTGGAGGGCAGCCAACGGAGTAATAGAGACAAGAACAAGCAGGCAGAGTGACTGAGCCACGCACATGTGGTGTGCCTGGTACAGCTCCCATCCCTCTGGGTCATGAGACACTGCTCTGATTAATGATCTTACCAGCCTTTGGGAGAGATGCTAAAGAACTTCCTCCTTAATCCACAAGCAAGGCACAAATAGTTTCTGATGGAAAACAATACTAAAATTGTTGATTTTTACAGAAAAAAATAACATCCATTAATCAAACAAATGGCACACTCAGGAACTGAGCAGTGTGGGAGAGTAAATTGATTGCAGGAGTTGTCTGTTCCCCCTACATCTCTCAGTATTTTGAAGTGTACATAATACCCAGCTTTATTATCTGCTGGCCCTTTAAGTTGGAATTGAAATGCAATTAAAACCGCACTTGTGAGAGCCATACATTTTAATTAATAGCCTGCATTGCTGAGAAGTTGGAAAACAAAGAGAGTATTGCCCACTTGCAATGAGTAAATCAAGACAGATGCGTTCCTGGGCATCCATACATCAATACGACGACATAATCTACTAAAGCGAGAAACACATCTCTGCTGTAATATCACTCGTTTTGCCTCAGAAATTTAACCCAACGAGTGCACGTGATATGCTGAGTGCCAGCTGAACAGCCTCAGTTTTGAAAAATAAGACAAAATATATCTGAGGGTACGCGGTTCTCCCTCAGCGCTCCCGAACCAAAAGGAGCCAGCACGAGACTCAGCTTGCCAAACTCCCCTCCCCGCCGAGCTGCTCCTCTTTTTTGATTTCCAGCTCCCAAAACTTTTGCTCTGAGCTGCTGAATCATTGCTCGGCTGCAGTATTTGCAGACAGGGGTGACACTTGCCAGTGGTGAGAGAAAGTTGTGAGCCCCATGACGTAAAGCCTGGGGTTTGCTCTAGCTCAGTGAGCTTCTTGGAGCCTGGGCCAGCATGCGCTGACCCCAGCAAACACGGACACTGCGTGGGAAGGAGCCCTGCGGCTCCCGGCAGGCTGCCTGGATGCGGCATCCCCCTTTTGGAGGGTACTTGCGTTATACAATATGTGTGTGTGTGTCTATATATATATTATATATTACATATATATATAATATAATATGTGTATATATTACATACATTATATATTTAATGCCTAAGACTGGTACCAGGCAGGTTTGCAAGCATAGGTGCAGCCTTCCTCTCCAGTCCCTCCTAAGTTAATGCATATTTTACATGATGATCAGCTTGTACATAGCATTTACCTGGAAACATGCTGACACATCGAAAAACAAATAATGCCACTAAATTTTCTCTAAATAAATAGTAAAATGGGAAGCAGTTCACATGACGAAAGTCACAGAGGCTTTCAAGAGCATGTATATCCACCCACATGTCACACACCAGTTAGGAGCTTGGCTTCGGAGCAAGTGCTACATAGAAGAGATTTCTTCAGGTCTTGGCGAGGGGAAAACTAAACCCAACCAAAAACATCGAAAGGAGCAAATTCTTAGTGAAAGCAGACACAGAAATGAGAGACTGGAAAAAAGCAAACCTAGAAACCATTTTAAAACACATTTAGAGACCTTAAAATTACAGCCCACAGAGGTAACCATTTGCAGAGGACAGCGGATTTTTTTGGGCAAATTCGTCTTTCCTGGACTAGGGAAACTCCAGGACAAAGTGGCCAAAAAGAAAAGAAAAGCACCTAAGAAGCAAGATGACAGAGCAAATTGGCTGCTGTCAGTGTGATATAAATGAGGCTTAAAAGAAATAAGCTGAGCTGTCCTGTCCCCTTTTTCATTTCTCTGTTAAAGCTGACCATCTTGGAGAAGACATGGACGACCTTTGGGGCTACAATCCGACAGCAGGCTCTGACCTAGGTGCCCTCAGCAAAACACAGAAAGAACTGGGATAGAGAAGTGAGAAAAAGCCACTTAAATCAGTGATCCTCCTGCATTTCAAATGCTTCAGCCAGTTTTGGTGACCTCATCTTAAAAAACGTGAAGCTGACAGTGATGGGCTCCAGACGGGGGTTAGAGAACGAGCGCGCATAGGGAAAAGCCCTTCTCACTTCGACCTTGAGGCAGAGGTAGCCGAAGGCTTTCTGTTACTCTTGAAAGAGCAGTTAGGTTTTTGACACTTGTTCTCTGTCATGGAAGGTTGCAAATCACAAACTGACCTACCACCCACCTTTGCAGAGGTACGTCCGCCCCTGAGCAGACTGCTAAGAGAGACCAACGCAGATCAGCCAGCTGCCACAGCCAGGGACAGCAAGGGTTTCTTGTGCGGGCTTTGGCAAGATTGTGCACTGGTAGAAACCAGGTCAAAGAAGAAACTGCAATGCTCTGGATATAAGGAAATGTCCAAAAGCTACCAAGAACACCTAGATATTTTGTATTTTATATCCATTGGTTAAGATATATGGATTTTATGGTAGGCGAAAGTGGAATATCTGCTCCTCTCTTCAGCCGTCAAGCTACAAGATGAAGTTTTATTTGTGTATGTCCTCTTGCTTTTTCCCCTCTGGGGAATAGGGTGCATTAAGAAGAGTGCAGCCAGCAGGTCAAGGGAAGTGATCCCCTCTTCTCCACCCTCGTGAGG
>VZSC01002772.1:513093-566909 GCA_013398225.1 Steatornis caripensis | reverse complement strand
GGGCACAAACTGGAGCACAGGCAGTTCCACCTGAACATGAGGAGGAACTTCTTTACTGTGAGGGTGACAGAGCCCTGGAACAGGCTGCCCAGGGAGGCTGTGGAGTCTCCTTCTCTGGAGATATTCAAAACCCGCCTGGATGCATTCCTGTGCAACCTGCTCTGGGGGCACCTGCTTTAGCCTCTCCAGAGGGCCCTTCCAACCCCTACCGTTCTGTGATTCTGAATACCCAAACAGTAAGTTGCCAATGTTGGCTGGCAGGACCATTGACTCTTCCTGTGGCCACTGCTTCTTCATGTGGCTCACACCACATTACTGAGCAATCCAGCCCCGTCAACCCGTTTGACGCATATGACTACAACAAGGGGTCAGAGCGGCTGTGGGCAGGCATAAGCATCCCTCTGCCCAGTCTGCAGGTCTTAACTACAGGCAACAGACATAGAGACCTACGTGTCCAGACCAAGGAAGCCTTTGGCACATGTATGTGCAGAAGGAGAGTTGCATGTGCATTGGGTGGGAGAGCTGGGAAGAAAGAGAATTGCTGACATTTTGCAGCCTGGCTTCTATCACCTCTGCCTTCTCATTAAATATGGCTGGAAAATATTTCTCAAGCAGAAAACAGTTGTTTGTTTAACTTTTTTTCCTCAGCTCTTAATGGCTTTTAAAAAATGAATCACAAAGGGTTTCTAGCAACCAGAAGCCATAGTAAGATGTGCCCACTTCAGAGTGCATGATTTATCCCTGAGATCAGGAGAAGGTGGGTGGCCCTTAATCGCCACCTGCATATTCACTGGGAAAACAGCAAAGCTGAAGTACTTTATCTTCTGGGATATCTGCTTTAGCATGCAGATCTCCTCCTGACAGCATCTTCACAGAAACTGGAATACCGTATTGTCACTCCGACTTGTGAAATGAAGCCCAAACAGGCCCTTTACCAGTCCCACTTTATTTTCTGAAGTATCAAAAAGCCGGGATGGAGGAGATGTGCATGAAATGTTACTAATGCCTGAATCAAAGCGACCTAATTAGAGGCCGAGATAAGTGCACTAAAGCGAAGGCAGGGAATTTGGTTGAAACAAAAAGACTCTGTGTAATCATTGAAATAACTAACATATTGCTTTATAAAACACAACGAACCACATACTTAGGGTTATGCCGTATTCTGGGTTTTTATTTATTCACACAGTTATGTCTTAATTACCAACTTTTATAGCAAGACAAAACAAGCACGGTCAACCTGAGCCCCCAAATCTATGTGCTACTGTTACCATCTAGGAGAAAATGCCCTTCTCTAACAATCAAAGACTGAAGGTGAACTTGAACTTTCCAAGAACCTAAGGCGGAGTTTGAATAAGATTTGTAATGAAAACGGCATGAGCCCTCGCCTCAGGTATCTAAGATAACATACTTAAAATAAAAAAGGATATCTCCCCTTCTTTCATCATCTGTCCGTACCACTGTGGGCACTCAAACCTGACTGATGTCAACCACTCCGCTGCCCACCTTCTGCACGTTTGCTGCTTTTGTCCTGCCTATTCTGTAGGTGAAAAGCATGAAAACCAGCCGGTGGTGTAACTGGCAAAAAATGGCAGTTGGCATGCTAGAGAAGTGGGACAATTGCATTATCCTGAACTAAAAGTGGATAAAAACCATTTACTTATGGTTACCCTTGTCTTTGAGTTTTGAATCCAGTCCACAGGCATATTTGCGCAGTGTGTTTGCAATGGGACACAACTGGGAACAAGCTAAACACGGGGAAAAAATTATTCCCAGAGAAGCTACTGGAGGATCTTCACTGTCAGCATTTTCACATTTAAAAGCTTCCCTTGAGATCTGCTCCACATTTTCTAACAACAAGTCCTTACAGTGCCCCCTCATCTGTGCTCACAATCAGCACTGGGTGTTTGTGCCGCCGTTACCTCCAGCCGTCTCAGGTACTCTCCCCGCAGGTGGATTCCTCAAAGGAGGCTCTCACGGAGATGTAGCACATGTACCGGAAATGGGTAAAGCTGTTTCATGAGTATGTCTGTGAAGGAAACAAAACACACCCCTAAAGCTACTCATAGCTATTACTTGGGGTTTACTAATTCAAAATGAGAAGAGCCAATTTTCTCAGGAATTCATCCCTCTTTTTGTTTGTAAAGCCAGACAGCTTGAGGATGCCTTTCATTTAAAGGTAAGTTTTCAGAGTTAAAAACAGGACCAAAACTCTGAGCTTCTCAAGATTCAAGCTCTGGGACAAAATAGAAAGCCATAGCTAGATTCAAGTGGGAGGCTAGTGACCCAAAATGTTTGCTTGCCTCCGTGCTACAGCCTGTCTGTGACTAAAGCCACCCGTGGTCGTAAGGCACCATCAATCGGATCAAGCCTCAGGAAATCCCAGCACTACTGTCTGATTTCTGGTGGTAGAGGACGGACACTCTAAATGTGACCTCTTTTTATACACCTTCCCTACAGACGTGCTGTCTCCTGGAAGAGCCTGGGCACTGAGCTAGGTGGACCTTTCTTTGGTCTTTTCTAGGGTCCCCTCCGGTGTGGCAGTCCCTACGTTGCTGTAACAGCTGCCAGACATTCTTCTTGCTGCCTCCAAAAGCAGCACCCGCCCTCCTAGATGTCGCATGCTAATCTATGTTTGTCTCAGTTTTACCTTCCTGGTTGCTTATTACTAAGAAGGATGCCAGGGGTGCAGGCAAGCCTCCTGCCGCCCACCAGGACCTTTGGGCTTGACCCACAGCCACGGGCAGACGTGATCCAGTACTTCTTTGTTATGCCACGGGTTAATGGCAAGGAAGCTGAGGCTTGGGCTGCCCTCAGGACATTGGGACATTTAGGAAAAGAATAAAAAAGGACTCCGGGATGGCTAAAGTGACACCCTGCAGGACTGACCCACTGCTGGGGCAGAGGGTCCCTTTGCAGGATGCTGAATCACATTGGTAACACCTGAGGTTTCCCTGTGGGGCAGCTCAGGGGCTGAACAGGTTTAACTGGGAAAAACCACATCGGATCTTTAAAAACCGTATTGGTGGGCAGCCCTGCAGCTGTGTAATAGAAAGAAAACCCAGCACACGGCTGGGTAAGCCTCTGATATTTTGAAGAAATCGTGCCCCCTGCTGATTTAATTAGATTTTTTTAGCCTCGGCTCTAAACCTGGTGAGAACATTGAAAGATACTGATTAGCGTTCAAGGTCAATAATGCAGATGTCCTGCTGGATAGTAAAAATCTTCTCTTTCAACACCAAGGTAAGATGCTTATTATTGATTTTTTGGAAGCAGAAGGCAAAAGATGAATGGCATACCCTTGCAGGGCCAGCCTTTCTGAGACCATGCCTAGCATTTTACATGCCCTTTGTAGCATTTAATGGGGAAATAAAAGCCTGGAATAATAACAATGCAAAGAGAAATTTGCGATGAGGGGATTTGCTGGATTTATAGAGCTTCTGTGGATGTTTGTGACCTACCTGCATGGTAAAATCATCTCATTTTCTAGCCTGCCTACAAAGGACAGTTATCGGCTGCCCATTTAAAATGATCACGAGTGATTAGCACAATAAAAATAGATTGCTGTGGAATAGCAATCACTGTTATTTTACGAGATGGTTGTTTATACCCCAGTATCTCACATCAACTCTCTCAATGGCCAGCAGTATAAAAAAAAAGCACATTTTTTTTCAGTAAATCTCAGCTGCGTCAAACCAGTGAGCATGGAAGTTACCCTCAAAGAAGGTGGGACAGGAAAAGCAGGAAAGAAGCGAAGAAAACCCAGCACTGCGCTGTCATGGGGGTGCGAATTGGGCTCCCAGCCAGCCCCACGCTCCAGTCCCACAGCGGGGCCAGGCACGGGCTCACAGTCCCCACTCCGCTCCTGGGGAGAGGGCCGCCAAGCCCCCATTTCCCATCGCCCTGTTTCCATCTGGCGGTTCGTGGTCGCTGGAGCTGTGGTACAGACGTGTTCCTGCTGGATTTAAGCTAGTCCAAGATTTCCTTCCCCTACTCTCCTCCTTACAGTGCTTTCCGGTCCTGTGTTGTGCTCTGCTATTCTTAATGCCACTGTCAGTGACATTTCCTTTTGGCTTTCCTCTCCCAGTCCCTGGACTGCAAACCTGCCTTCGCTGGAAGGTCATGGAGTACCCTCTAGTGGATATTTTTCGGGAAACATAGCTCAGCTCTCTATTGGTCTCTGGAGACTTCGCAGCAGCTCTCTGGAAAGCCTTGTGTTTATAGTTAAGATACACAGGGGATGGATTACAGTAAGCACAGCACATGTGAACACTCGCAAACTCTTACAAGAGCTCCTTCTCCTTAGTTAAATCAAACATGAAGGGCAAACAAGATTAAAAATCAATACTCCAGAGAGGAACAGATTGAGTTTTTTCAACTGGTAGATGTGCACAATGGCAAAAATACCTGTAAGGAAAAATCAATCTGCCAATAGCATTCATTTTCAGTTTTTGGAATAGCCTGAAATGGCATCAGGCCCTCGACTTATGGCATCCAAGGACAAGCTAGAAATCATGGCAGGGAGCTCCTGGGAGGAGCGAGAGTATATGCCCATGATCAGCCTCCTTACCCTTTCTTTATCAGCTTTATTAATCACCTGTGGTTTTTTTAAATTAGCTGATGCATGTGCTTTTTACTTCCTGTGAACTGTATGTGGCAGGTTAGCCTTCACAAACAGCCAAAGTCCTCCCCCAGCTGCTCACGCGCCACCCCTGCTCAGAAAATAGCAGAGAACGCTCTTGTGTCAGGTAAGGACAGGGGGTTCACTTGCCGGTTACCATCACAGGCAAACTAGACTGAGGGAAAAAATATTTTAATTTCTTGCCAATTGAAATAGATTCAGGTAGTGAGAAACAAGGGCAAACATTAAAATGGTACCTTTCTTCTGCCCCTTCTCCCATGCTCAGCTTCATTCCCAACTCCTCTGCCTCCTCCTCCTCTTCCGAGGTTGCACACTGGGGTGGGGAATGGGAGCTGGGGTCAGTCCATAACACCTGGTTCTTCTTCCCCATGCTTTGCCCCTGCTGCAGCGTGAGGTCCTCCATGGGCTGCAGTCCTTCACAATAAACCTGTTCCTGAGGTGTGGGTTCTCAACAATGCGTTGGGTATCTGCTCCAGCTCCTGGAGCACCTCCTCCTCCGACCTTGGTGTCCCCTCTGCTGTTTCTCACTTTTTCCCTCCTCCTCTGCCCCATCCAGAGTTATTCGCCGTTTCTGATACAACTTACCGATAATGTTTTTACTAAAGTGCTGTATGGCACCGAACAAAAAGATTCACAGAAAACCAAATATTTGCCTACACAGAGTGCAGACAAGTAGTCTCCATGCAGGAAAGAAACCCAAACCATGCCTTTCTCCTCTTCAACACAGGGAGCAGTATCAGTTTCTGTTCCTGTCATGTATCAGTCCAATCCCTCTGTCAGCAGTCTCATCGGTTTGCCTTGGGTTGATGTCAGACTAAATGTTTTGCAATTACCAGGCTCATCTTGAAATCTTTTTAAACAGTGCCTTAATTCTAATACACTATAAGGCTTCAGGAATTTCCCTGGTACACTAGGATGTATTGAAAAAGAAGATGAGTGGGCCAATTATCTCCTAAGCAGATCACAGAATCATTGAATCATAGAACGGTTTGGGTTGGAAGGGACCCTTACAGACATCTAGTCCAGCCTCTCCTGCAATGAGCAGGGACATCTTCAACCAGATCAGGTTGCTCAGAGCCCCGTCCAGCCTGACCTTGAATGTTTCCAGGGATGGGGCATCTACCATCTCTCTGGGCAACCCGTTCCAGTGTTTCACCACTCTCATTGTAAAACATTTCTTCCTTATATCTAAATCTATCATCTTTCAGTTTAAAACCATTATCCCCCTTGTCCTATCACTGCTGGCCCTGCTAAAAAGTCTATCCCTGTCTTTCTTATAATCCCCCTTTAAGTACTGAAAGGCCTCAATAAGGTCTCCCCAGAGCCTTATCTTCTCCAGGCTGAACAGCCTCAACTCTCTCAGCCTTTCCTCATAGGAGACACGTTCGATCCCTCTGGAGATCTTTCAAGCCTCTGGTGTATGTAGGAAGACTTAAACCTATTTGTGGTTAATACAGCTTTTTAATGTCCTCAGGTATAACTTAAGAACTAAAAAATATGACTTCTCTCATTTGGCTTGAATATACCATCCTGCTGCTTTCTAAGTGCATAACAGAAATATTTATCTGTCTTTACCTCTTTGCCCCCATCTCCTTAGCAGGGAGTTGCTGCAGCTGCTGCCTGCTTTTTTTCAGAGACATCCGTCAGGCTTTGCCCTTTGCATGTCTCGTTTCTCTCCAGGAACACAAGCTCCATGCTCGTCTGCTGTATATTTCATAAAAAATACAGTACCTCTGCCAGCTTAAAAGGCTTCTGGTCCTCTCCTGGTGGTATGTTGTAAGATCATCTCCTTTTTAATGTCGTCTTTTCTTGTGCAACCTTTGGTCGTGGCTCCTGAAGCTCGTGCACCGCTGTTATGCCAAATGTTGGTTGCTGAACCACCCTAATGGGTGGAGTTTTGCTTTTTGCTGGGGGTGACCATTATTTCTAGCGAGTAGCTGGCTGTCCGTTTGGCATGATTTAAGAGAAAACCAGACTTCCTCTACGTGCAAGTACGTAAAAGATGGGCCGGTTGAGCCTCGAACCCTTTCTCTAACCTCATATTTCAGATCCTCCATAGTCCACCCTCTCCGCTAACAGCTAAGACATCTTCAGCCTCGCTCTGCCATGTCCCTGGGTTGGTTGAGGTTTCCGAAGGGTGAGTGTCCAGTGAGGACACATTTTCAGTAATGGGCAGGGGTTATCTGAGTATCTTGTGGGTCATTGGAAATTGGCCCTGACCTGAACACAGGTTTGGACCAGAAGGTCCCCAGAGAGATCTCCCAGGCCAAATTGTTTTGTAATTCTACATAAAAATGTGGTATATCACATAGTAAGAGGTGAAAGTACTAAAAAGAGGCAAGGGTGGTGTACAGGATGAGACACAAGATCCAACTCCATTACATTATTGAAAAAAACTTCAGTTTGTAAAAATATTTTATTTCCTGAAGTGAAAATCTCCAGGAAGTGTGTAACCATTTTTTCATTTTATATTCCCTAATCCAATGATTTTCTAATTGCTTTGAAGCTTTCCCATTGATGTCCGGTTGTGGTGCTACTGCCCAGGGAGGTACCCAACATCCCGATGATGTAAGTTTTCCTGGTCGGCTCCTCTGTTATGAAGAACCTGCACTCTCCGGTGAATGAGGCAGTGATAACACTGTTGTTTCGAAAGCGATGAGTCACCTCAGTTTACTAATAATATGTTCAAAATCTGTATAATTCCTGGCTGTGTTTTAGCCAAAGCTCTGAGACACCTACCAGACAGCACGGGACTGCAGGAAGAAGTCAGTCAGCATTAACAAATGCTAAAAGTGGTTTTCTAATGAACTGGTCCCCACGGCTTACACAGCCTTGGCTTTTGACACGCGCTGCGAGTACGCATCTAATACATAGGAGGCTTGTGGGGCCTCTCCAGATTTACTGCGTCCATGGGTTTGCCTTTGAGAGTTTAGTGATGGATAAGAGAGGATTTTTTTTCCCCCTTTTATTTACTCAGCAGGCTTCAGAGAGGTTTCTATGGCACTAGAAAACAGAGTATATTGGGTTTGAGTGGCAAAGTTTTGGTAGCAGGGGGGCTACAGGGCTGACTTCTGTGAAAAGCTGTTAGAAGCTTCCCCCGTGTCCGACAGAGCCAATGCCAGCTCGCTCCAAGATAGACCCGCCGCTGGCCAAGGCCAAGCCCATCAGCAACGGTGGTAGCACCTCTGGGATAACATATTTAAGGAGACGGGCAAAAACTACACAACAAACAGCAGCCAGAGGAGAGAGGAGTGAGAATATGTTAGAGCAACAGCCCTGCAGACACCAGCGTCAGTGAAGAAGGAGGGGGAGGAGAGGCTCCAGGCGCTGGAGCAGAGATTCCCCTGCAGCCCGTGGTGCAGAGCATGGTGAGGCAGGCTGTGCCCCTGCAGACCATGGAGGTCCATGGTGGAGCAGATCTCCACCTGCAGCCCGTGGAAGGCCCCCCACCAGAGCAGGTCGATGCCCGGAGGAGGCTGTGACCCCGTGGAGAGCCCATGCTGGAGCAGCCTCCTGGCAGAACCTGTGGCCCCATGGAGAGAGGAGCCCACACTGGAGCACGTTTGCTGGCAGGGCTTGTGACCCCATGGAAGGGACCCACGCTGGAGCAGTTGGTGAAGGACTGCAGCCTGCAGGAAGGACCCACGTTGGAGAAGTCCATGGAGGACTGTCTGTGTGGGAGGGACCCCGCACTGGAGCAGGGGAAGAGCGCGAGGAGCAGCAGGAACTGCTGTGATGAACTGACCACAACCCCCATTCCCCATCCCCCTGCACTGCTCAGGGGGAGAAGGTAGAGAATTTGGGAATGAAGTTGAGCCCAAGAAAAAGGGAAGGGTGGGGGGTAAGGTGGTTTTAGATTTGATCTTATTTCTTGTTATCCTACTCTGGCGTTAATTGGCAACAAACTAATTTCCCCAAGTCGAGTCTGTTTTGCCCAGGACGGTAATTGGTGAGTGATCTCTCCCTGTCCTGATCTCAACCCAGGAGCTTTTCGCTATATTTTCGCTCCCCTGCCCAGCTGAGGAAGGGACTGATAGAACGGCTTTGGTGGGCGCCAGGTGGCCAGCCACCACACAGGGATGTGCCAGCTCAAGCACCGAAGAGACAGTCTGTTTTACAGAACAAGCAGAAGCGTTTGTTTCTGCGTGATATCAAGCACAAGGAAAAAAACCCACATATAGCAAAAAAAGAATTTGGCTCAGCCAGCGCTTCAAAGGGCGTGAGCTGCCACCCATGGTAATTTCAGTGTGATACCTGCTGCCTTCCCCTTGCCAAAAGGCTGCTCAAGTGACTCATGGGCTCGTCTACTGCTGTTCCTGGCTTCTTAAACCACACCACTTACACTTTTTCTTGGACCCAAAATTTTCAAACGCTTTTTAAAAGGCTTTTTTTTTTTTTTTTGTGCGCGTGTGTGTGTGTGTGCTCACTGAGCCTTCTTTTGAAAGAGAGGTGTCCCCAGCCTGCGCCCCGAGAGGCAGGGCTGGCAGCGGGGCTTTACTCACGCTTGCTTTTCCCCGCGACTGCTCCCCGTGAAGGGATGGAGCCGCGTCCTCCCTCCCCATGGGCAAGAGTTGAGACACCGAGCCGCCAGGAACTCGCAGGCTCTCCCCAGCATAGGGTGCCTTGCCCTTTCCTGATTAGGCTACAAAGTCGTAATGCTGAGGAGGTGCACTCAGGCTGCAAAGCTACGATGCNATTTGATCTTATTTCTTGTTATCCTACTCTGGCGTTAATTGGCAACAAACTAATTTCCCCAAGTCGAGTCTGTTTTGCCCAGGACGGTAATTGGTGAGTGATCTCTCCCTGTCCTGATCTCAACCCAGGAGCTTTTCGCTATATTTTCGCTCCCCTGCCCAGCTGAGGAAGGGACTGATAGAACGGCTTTGGTGGGCGCCAGGTGGCCAGCCACCACACAGGGATGTGCCAGCTCAAGCACCGAAGAGACAGTCTGTTTTACAGAACAAGCAGAAGCGTTTGTTTCTGCGTGATATCAAGCACAAGGAAAAAAACCCACATATAGCAAAAAAAGAATTTGGCTCAGCCAGCGCTTCAAAGGGCGTGAGCTGCCACCCATGGTAATTTCAGTGTGATACCTGCTGCCTTCCCCTTGCCAAAAGGCTGCTCAAGTGACTCATGGGCTCGTCTACTGCTGTTCCTGGCTTCTTAAACCACACCACTTACACTTTTTCTTGGACCCAAAATTTTCAAACGCTTTTTAAAAGGCTTTTTTTTTTTTTTTTGTGCGCGTGTGTGTGTGTGTGCTCACTGAGCCTTCTTTTGAAAGAGAGGTGTCCCCAGCCTGCGCCCCGAGAGGCAGGGCTGGCAGCGGGGCTTTACTCACGCTTGCTTTTCCCCGCGACTGCTCCCCGTGAAGGGATGGAGCCGCGTCCTCCCTCCCCATGGGCAAGAGTTGAGACACCGAGCCGCCAGGAACTCGCAGGCTCTCCCCAGCATAGGGTGCCTTGCCCTTTCCTGATTAGGCTACAAAGTCGTAATGCTGAGGAGGTGCACTCAGGCTGCAAAGCTACGATGCTGAGCCAAATGGAAAGCCAGGACATGTGTGTACCTCCTCCCTCTGCTTTATTTTCGTGCTGGATCCTCCCGTGCCCGCCCAGCTGCTCATCATTTCAAAGAACCTTCAAAATCTTTCCTAAAAAGCATTACATTTTTTTTTTTAAATTAGCAGAGACAACAATGACTACTTTGTAAGAGGAACAAGGAGCTCTGCATCTCTCCAGCCCTGCAAGGGGAGCCACTGGGGGCTGGCACCGCACCCAGCGCTGCTTTCCCAATGCCTCTGGTGACTGATCCACTTGGCAAAGCAGCTCTTCTAGTTACACTCAGCTCATTAATCCTTCTCTCCCTTTCCAGCAGTGACAACTTTTCTGTTTGCACCTCCATTGCATCACCACTCCCCTTTACAGCCGCCCTGCATTTTTTTTCCTAACAGCATGTAATTAATCAGCTCAGGTTTATAATAAAATACGACGCCCATTTAATAGAGTGAGTCACTGGTCGAGCCAAGCAAAATTAGCTGATGGGAAGGATGGCAGGGAAGATAATGCACTGCTGTCAGCAGTCAAGGGGCAGGCCTGCCTCGCACAGCCAGCACCCTGCAGCAGCAGCCTGGGTGACACCACGCTCGTGTTTCCTCGTTCTTTGGTGACGTTTTGACACGTTTCCCTGCCTTACCCAGCGCTTCTGTGGCAGGAGCCAGATTGGTCAATCCTTTCCGTAAGTGATGGATAGAGTGGAGGGTTAGGCTAGGAACTGGGAAAGAAACAGAGCAGGGGGAGCAGAGAGCTGACTGCCACCCCTGTGGGGACAACCCGCACTCCAAACAAGGGGAAGAGTTCAGACCCCACTGAAGGGACAAGCTTTTCAGGGGGAGCCACCAGCCTTGTCCCAAAGCTGCTGCTGGCACTTCGAACGTTGGGCTGATTTCTAGCAGTAGCATTTTTCATTGCCAGCTGTGCTACAGTCACATTGTCAGTCTTCATTAGTGGGCGATAAAACACACATGTGAAACCCACGGTAAAACCAGCCGATCCCCAGCACCATGCTTTATGAGCTCTGGAGTCACAAGACAAAGCAGTTCTGTGGAACGATAAAAAAAACCCCTTCCTCTTGCGGCTCTGAGATTGTCAAAGCTAACGAGTCCTTAATGCATCTGACGAAGGCTTTAGGGCTCACGTACAAACGGCAAAACTGAAGTATCGGGGACTGCTCCTTAGTAACAATAGGAAGATGTTGGGGGTTTGTACAATTTACTTTGCCAGAGTTGCAGAAAAATACAGCAACAGCAGACTAGTTTCGTTTCAGCATTAGAAGTACAGAAAATAGCCTGCATAGACTCAACATAAGAGATGATACATGCACCTTGGAAACAGAAGGATTAACAAAAGTGAAAAGGGAAACATCATAATTTCAGCAGTGGGGGGGTCTGGGTGGGTATATCCAGACACACCTAGCAAAAGTAACCACTTCCTGATTTTATGAATAAATAACACAACCGCAGTTGCATTAGAAGTTTTTTAAGAAAAATCATTTTAGCTTTTTTTCATGCGATTATGAGTATTTCCATATGACTGCTTTTCAGCTTGTTTCCATATGACAGCTTGTTAGAAAACGAAACTTATCTAGGAAATTTTTAAGATGTAAGCTAATTGCGTCCCAAATAAAAAAGATTTTATTACTAATGAAGAAGATAGCGTGCATAATTTGGCATTTGCTTTCAGCATTCAGCAAAACTCCGAACGCTGAGAGAACTGATTTGGTCTCTCATCCCGGACCAGAAGCTGCAAAAGTTGTGATGGTCCGAATCACGTGTTGCAGGACATTCATTGCACGAGAAGATCCAGGCTGCTCTGGGGCCGGGCAGGAGAGCAAAAGCTCTGCCGGTTAGCGGAGTTTCTCCATACCGCCCTGCCCAGGGAGGCAGCAGTGGCTGGGGAATCTCGTTTCCAGTCCGTCGGCGCGACGAGCCCCTTACAGAGCTTGCGGACGCAGCAGCAGCCTTGTGTTAGCCTGCCATGGCTGTGGAAGGAACAGGATCAAAGGAGAGAGTCCTCGCTACCCACGTTCTTGCAAGTCTTGTTTCTGGTTGTTTACCAAGTATTCCAACCACTTTGTGAATGTATCTTCTTTTTTATTATTATTATTATTATTAGAAACAAAATGTTAGCAAAGAACTAGCACTAACACAAATTACCTACCCCACTTTTTACTGTTGAATAAATAATCTCCTTACTTTATAGTGCTGCCAGGAGGGA
The DNA here is from genome assembly GCA_013398225.1 of Steatornis caripensis. Taxonomy (NCBI): domain Eukaryota; kingdom Metazoa; phylum Chordata; class Aves; order Caprimulgiformes; family Steatornithidae; genus Steatornis; species Steatornis caripensis. Next base: position 554,498 of record VZSC01002772.1, on the reverse strand, counting down.
TAATGCTATTGAGGCATGACACCACACTGCAGAAAGGGTGTCTGCTCAACACTTGTTCAGTCCTCTTTCATCCTTGCCTGTAGCCAATGGAAAACATGCAAACCTCCTGCAGTTAAACAGCACGGTAGCCATTCCAGGTAACCTATAGGTCTTCTCTTTTGGTCTCATTTCCCTGTTAAGATAAAAAAATAGCCCAAAGCTAAACACCTGAAAGTGTTGAGAAGATCCTGAAAGAGCAGCTTTTGCTTTTGATGGTAGGTGGACACCAGAAAAGCGACTTTAAGATTGCCCATCAGTTAAATTTCTAAAGCCAAGGAGGTGGAGCTGCAGAAATGCCCTACCTATTGAGGCCACACCATTATTTAGCTCTTCCTTAGAAAACATCAGCAGTTAGGAAAGGCTCCAAGTTTTCCTAAGGAAACACTGTTGTGAAACGCGTCATCAAGCTGGCTTTGCCTTCACCACCACTCACCTGCATCCATCCCTATGCAGTGAAATATGGTAACAGCTTGCAGGTTGTGTGAAGCCTGCTAAATCCCAGTGCCGCTCAGAAAATGTTTTGCAAGCGGATAGTTTCCAGGTACAGGAATTTTCACCTTCCCCTCTAAATTGCATACGCAGAAATTCAGCACCTGCTATTTGTAGTTATTTACTTATTTAAATTGCTGTTCAGTCAATCCAGGAAGTCCCCAAAGGTAAACCATTCCCAAGGAATAGGAATGGCCAGCGATGAGAACGTTGTAATTTTAAAAGCGGGTCAGGGCCAAATATTCCTACAATTTCTAATTCTTTCACTTTCCATGGGATGCCAGGGCCATCGCGCTAGGCATGTATGGATTCCTCCTTGCTAACGTAAAATGCTTTGCCTGCTCTAGAATTTCCAGATTCAGGAACTGAAATTCTGGCTCAAACGTTCAGACTGCATTGTAATGGCTGAAAAATGAAATCAAGAAACACAACCAGCCCACCCCCCATCTCTGACCGAGTGTATCATTCATCTCTTTTAGAAAGCATTACAACTGTAAAGGCTGTTTTACCTAAGCAACAGAGAGAAAGAGGTTCCAGATGGAGCTTTAAAACCCAATACTGATTTTCTCGAAATAAATAGCATTAGTAAGTAATGATGAGGGCATTTCTTAATTTCAGTGCTTCTGCTACTACAACAGCAGAGTGCACAAGAAGAACAATAAGTAGTAACATCCGTGAGCACACTTCAGGGATTTTTCTTCTTTACTTTATTCCTCAATGCTGAAGAAAGAGATGACAAAGTTGTGTGGAATGTATTAACTTTTAAAAATTATTTGTTTAAAGCAAGGATTTAGGACATTAAGAAAGCTGTCGTTTTTTTCCTGAATTCCTGGTTCCTAAACAGTTTTTTGCAGCTAATAATGGCATGTATCTCCATAACCTGGTCTAGCCACATCGCTGGAAAAAAGCTGTTGACTGTATCTACTTTCTGGCAGATGACAGCCTTTTTTTAAATTCATAATTCAGATCCAGAATACACTGCTCCCCACGTCATAACAATGTTGATAGCTAATCTTGGTGTCTAGGGATATGCTTACAAAGGGAGTTTTACTCAGTGAAGGAGGTACTGTACAGCGTCCTGTGCCTGTTCTAACAAACAAAGAACCACAGTGCCTCAAGACGTTAGACTGCCAAAATTGCTACACCAAAATTTAAATCGAGAACAGAGCCTGAAATCACTTGTCTGGCTAAAACAACACACTGTTTTCAGCATCCTTGCAATTCAAAAGAAAGCAAACCGCTAACGCTTTATGCAACTGCTTGTAACCCGGCATACCTTCCTAACCCCCGTGAAAAACAAGCATCAAGATACGATGTGAAGAAAATACCACGGATATTTTGGTCAGACTGAAATAACTACATAGGCCCTAGTCAGTCCTTAAAATTCCAAACAAAACACATTACAGCCAAGTAAACAAATTCCTTCTATTCAATGCATCATCTACGAGAGCCGCTGAGCAGCCATCTTGCAATGAACCACTGAGAGCCCAGCGCTGCTCCCTGGCAGCCAGCAGCAGAGGCTCATGAAGTAACAGACTCAAGGCAGTGAAAGAATGAGAAATTGCCTCAAACAGGTGCCAAAAATGAGCCGAACCACACTTTTGCAAGGTAACGTGTGAGTCGAAGTATGAAAAAAAATACACGCTTGCTTAATTTAGAATTCACACTGTTGTCCTAATGTCTGAGTTCAAGGACTTTAGTCAATCAGCACCTCTATAGCTTTCAACAGGCTTTGGACAACACCTGCCAGATCCAAGAGTTTTACAGATCTGAGACAAACAACTTACACTGACTGCTTATCATTACGCTACTACAGGTGTATTCTGTAGTGCTGGTGCAACCAGAGGCATTCAAGAGAGTTTGAGCTACAAGTGTTGCACATATAGCCTCGTATCTGAGCCCTTACCAAAAGCATATTTAATAAAGCATCAGAAAACCACCCCCCCCCAAAACGCTTCCCATGCACTTGTCTGCAGCAAAAAGCAGTTTTTTTTCCTCCATAAGGAATCTGCCACAGCCAACACTGCGTAAATTCAAAATACATTCCCACTTCTCCAAGTGTTTTACTAAAGTAATTACACCTTCATTGTAAAGTCTTTAAAAAAAAAAATCTAAAAAAATTTTAACATTTCTGGTACTTGTTTTTCTACTGTTCTCTGAATATCTTAGTGTGCAATGTGAGGTCTAGACAGTAACCGAGCTCTTCTAAATTCTGTTAGCATCACAGAGTGTCCTTAGCTAGTGAAAATTCTCACTGAAATCAGTGAAACTTTGCCTAGAGAGCATCAAAAAGTCAGGATAATTTCTACCTGTGCAAGAAAATATTTGTACTAGTTGCCTGACTTTGAAATAAAATACAAACATCAGATTTATATAAAAATCCATTTTTTATTAAACTCTGATCACAGAAGAGAATAGCTCAGTATAAAATCTCTAACAAAGCGATTTGATAGCGCGGTAAACTCTCCATCTCTCACAGCCGTAGTTATGAGTGTACAATACGCCTTTGTAAGATAGAATGCAAAACTGGAGTTTGCCCTTGTCACCCCGTATTTGTTGAGCAAGAAGACAAAAATTTAACACAAGCTGATCCTTTTTCTAGCTTACTGTATCCACAACACCCAGTTTTGTAGTGGCGCTCCGAGACCATTATACGCGACGTATTGTTACCGCTCAACCTGCTCAGACTGTGCGGCTGCTATTCTGCATTTCAGACCATAAGAGAAGTCACTTCAAATGACCCAGTGACAAACCACAGCAGTAAATTATTTCTTGAACACACAGAGCAATCTTTGTCCAAGGAGCCACGCTAGCAGAGCAGAAAGGCATGCACAGTGGTTGAAGACAGCAAAGGGGAAAAAAGGGGAAGTTTTCATTAAAAAAATAGCTACTGCATAAAGCCTCACTTCCCGAAGAAATCCTAAAAGGTTTTGTTTGATTGTTTTTTCGTTTGGGTTTTTTTTTTCCCTATTTAACTGGAGTATTTCCAGCACATCTAGTTTATGTCAAGCAACTAAGAAGAACTGGAAAGCATGCTAGGCTCTCTACAAGTACTGAATCCAGAGCTGCATTTTCTTCAAACTCTGTACTTCAAGCTGTCAGTGGAAAGTGTTCAAACACCCCCTGCCAAGTTCAGTGATTTGAGAGTAGGTGGGCAGAACTGAAAAAAAATTTCCTCTTTGGCCTGAGGACTTCTGCCTCTTCTGCCAAGTGTGTGGAAAGCAGGTCAGACACCAAAGCCCAGGCAAGAATCTGCTGTCCAGTAAAGAAAATTCGTAATGGGCTGGACGGACCCAGATTGCTGTTCCCTGTGCCCAAGAGCAGCATTTAAGGTGAAGCTAGTGTACCAAGTGATGCCACAGACTTCAAACCCTTGACTATACAACACCCCAGAGTCCGTTTTAACGTTCTACTCACTTGCCAGTACTACAAGATCTTTCCATGAAGTACATCCCATTCTGGAATAATTTAAGTAAGCAAGCATTTGACCTCATGACATATTTACAAAAAAGAAATGAAGCAATAATAGGAGCTCTGCAAAATAGGTTTTTTGCAGTTATATAAAAATTTTCATCTTTAAAGAGCTTTGTGTTATTGCAAGAAGCTCCTCAGAAGCTCTGAAGAAGATTATTAATCAGAAAACACAGAGTAAATATTAATCATTTGTGAGTCCTGCCAATGCAGGACTACAATGTTTGTCATTACTTCCCCTACAAGCATTTCTGGTTAGATAAATACCTCGCTCTATTGTAATTTAAGACAAAGCAATTTTTATGTACTTCAGAACGTATTCATGCAAGTATGCAAGTATACTACTTGTATACTGTTACAGCATCTATAAATAATAAATACACAGCAGTCACAGTTTTAGAGTAGTCGTTTGACTTCTGCAACATCTAGATGCAAGGGCAAAAACTAGAGGAGCAACTACTCCATGTTCTCTAGCTTTTGGCCCAAATAATTTCTTGCATTTCTCTATTTTCTCTCATAAACACATTCCAAAAGATACCAGCATAAAAGTGGTTTTCTCATGAAACAAATTAAGATGACACCACTGAAAGAATAACAGCTCTCAAACTAAAGATAAGGACAGACAACATTTATCTTTGAATCATTTCAAGAATCAAAGATTTCTTCTCATTTAGCAGACTAAAACCTACCTGATATTGATTTGACAGACAGAAGGGATGTCATACGACTTCGTATCAATTCCCACATATTGAATCAAAATGCAAATAACTTTTTCCCTTCAAAGCTGTACTGACTGTATGGTGCTCAGGCATGAACTGCCAGCACTGTTTTAATGCTACTGGACCAGCATGCAGTGATCAGGTCCTGGACAACCAGCACCGCAATGATCAAGAGAGCCATAATCTTGCCCATCAGCAATCATCTTTGTAATTAGGCCAAATGCGATGTCGCTGACGCACCAGGCAATCAACAGAGAAGCATGTGTACATTCACTAGGCTACCTAGACTTCTCAAGCGTAAGACGACGCTGAAAGGCACTAGTCCGTAGAAAGAAAGTACTGCCTTCAAAACTGTTTTTGAGTACATGCTTCATCTGCGTCTAAGACTATAGCCTGCATTCACCCACTCTCTTGTGGTAACTCCAGTGCTTTGAGCTGAGCTAGCAGACAGGTAGTAAAACTCTTCCCCCAACCCCAATTGCCTGGACATTAAGTAGCAAGTGATACAATAAAGAAAACCAAACAGGAAAACCAAAAGATCCAGTCTATTCCATCCAATCATCTGATGAATCTAACTTGATCACATGTGCTTATTTTGAATTACTGGTGGGGAGTAAGTATGATGGAAAAGATGCCTGGACAGAGTGCCTACCACCAGCATATGTTAATCATCCAAGGGACAAATCCTGCTCTGAACGCTTTGTAAATTTTTTGATTCCAGGGAGAGTGAAAGCAATGGATTGCAGCAACAGCTGTGAATTGCGCAAAAGATGACTGACCACATCATATTTTGTTATGATGGCAGCCCTACTTCTCTGCTACCTGACAGTGTAGCTATTTGCACTTAGGTGCTAAGAGTGCAACACGGGTGCAAGTCAGTATTACAAGGTTGATTACAGAGATCATACTTTGTGGACTAGCTATGAAGCAACTTACCATACACAGCAACACGTATTCATGAATTACACCGACTGCCAAGAGTGCTCCAGATTCTCCAGCATGAGAGACATCACATTAACACAATGCCATGTCCAGCAAAAGCTAAACCACGTGGCTAGTTGTATTCCTAACTGTCAGTATTCCCAAGACCAAACAGGCTGGAGCCCTGAGTATAGCTTGCAGATTTCTCTTACCATCACCTTCTCAAAATAGAAGATTGACTGAGAAGGTTTCTTTACTAGAACCATTATATTCAGGTATCACATCCATTTTTCACTTTGCTGATCCTTCCCTCCCCGTCCTGCGTATCCAAGGCACAAGCCATACTGCGAGAGTAGCAAAGGCCAACTCCAAACAACACTTTCAGTTTCTCTCAGCCTTAAGATGACATTTGGACCAAATGTGATGCCAATACACATGGACATTCTATTTTCAGTCAGTTCCCTAAGGGTGACTTCAAAGCCATGAGACTACCATTTTGGGGCAATACCCAAAACTAGAAAGTCGCCTAAACCTTAAAGTGGGAGGATGTGCCACAGAAGTGTTTCTCTCAAACTTTCGGGCTACATAACAGATTAGATCAACACGATCTGTGCAACACTGTAAAATCAGCAAGCACCTCGAAGCAAGATGGGACACAGAAGAACATTCTACGGAATGCATAAAACCAAACTCAAACAGCATGAAAAAAGTAATTTTTATTTTTATCGTTTACAAAAGCATGAACACCTTATGCAAAAGCAGCATCCTGAACCATACGTTTCCCTCATCCTCCTGGGATATTGGCAGAAAGCAAGTATTTTGTCTGTTCTTCACGGTTAAACGTACTCTGATGAGGTAAATGGGAAACAATCCATTGATTTCCACACAGCTCCTACTGCTTAGATCAGCAGAGGCGCCAACTCATCGACCACAACACAACGAGATGTCATATGGGTGACTTGCTCTAGGTGTCAAATTGGCTTAGTCTGTGCTTCTAACCACGATGAATATACTATCCAGATACTTAATAAGCTCCCCATTCTCTTCAATTTTAACCGAAACAGATCTAACTTTAAATAACTGTTTAAACATTATGAGTCTCATCCCACACTAACTTCATGCAAAGTTTAACTTTACGCACCATGAACAATCTTACTCAAGTTTTTTGAGAGATAGCAAGTTGCTCAGAAGCTATTTTAGCAGCAAGACCTTTCAGCAAAATAGCTATTTACGCTTTTCTTACCTGCCTCCCCAGCACATGGAAGTCAAGTGCTTCCTCTGAAGAAACATGCCCTAAGGTTAATCTGAAAAAAAATGTCCAGCATTTTTACTTTGCCTTCATCTTTTTCTCCTGATCTGGAGATGGAAGTAGTATAGTAGTTAATGGTCATACAATCAAATAGGCCATGCTTTTGAACCTACAGAGAAACATTTATTTATTTTTAAAAAGTGTTTCATTAAACAGAGAATTTGATTGCAATGTCTTCAAAGACTTACCTGGAGTAAAATTACTCCTACTGTCTTCTAAAATGATCCCTGCTGTAAACCAGCATAACTCCTCAGCGCCTCTGAGTTGAGGTCCTTCCCCTCAGAATCTACAACTGACGCCTCAAAATATTTACTACACTGGGAGAAATGGCTCTGGCTTGTCTGCCATCTTGTGTCTAAAATTACAGACAAACACTATTTATGTCTGCGAGACTGATATTGGATTCTATGGGTCAATGAAAACTGCTTCTTTTCACTGCTCGAGCCGTAGGAATTGTTCTACCAGCTCCTGCCAACTTCACATTAAAGAAATATAATTTACTTCACATATTGAAAGAATCTGCTAAGAATCCATATATATACACACACACACTATGTATGTGTACACACATATACACATATATATAATTTCTATTTATTTTACACTGACAAAGTGATAAATGAATCCAACAACTGCCACTGCTAGAGATGAGGCTAAATTAAAATAGTATTACTTATATGACATTAAATAATTATGAGACTCTGGTCCAAGAGCTTCAGAACTGTTAGAAAAAACAGTATTTTTCATTAGCAAAAAAGAAAAGCTCCAAAGGGTTTGAATTTAACTTTTAAATAAACTGGAAGTATTTAGAAAAAAAAATTTTGAAAATACCATGCAAAGTAGATTTTATAATTTAAATTTCAGTTCTGTGTATAGCAAACACACATATTTATACATATCTTCTATTACTTTCATGGCAAAATTCTCACGTGTCTTGGACCTAATGATGACTTTAATGGACCTGTCAGTATCTCACATGTGCACCACTGCCTCAAATTTTGAAAACAAAAAAGCTGTACAAGTTCAGCCTTGTATTCCGTGAGTCTGGCTACATAGTGAGAAACAGAAGTATTGCACTCAAGACCACACCTACAAAAATGCACATTTAATAAGGCCATTATATTTAATATCATAAAGGGACTCGAGTCACATGAACAATCAAATATATCATAAATAGACCTAGGAAAGCCATATTGCAGAAGATGGACTCAAAACAGCAGTGTTTCAGCAATTTAATAACTGATTTTTTTTTTCCATGAAATGCCAATCTCTCAAACTGGTTTTACCCAGAGGGCCAGACAACATGACGTGTACGTATGCATGCGTTCTCACCATGAGTTGTTTCATTTCTTATTAAAAGTTACCAAAGGCCCTGAAGTTTGAGGGTAGGACTTCTACTCAAGTTCTGCCAATAGGGTTCAAGTTGTTATCAACTTTAAGCAGTTTCCATGCATGATGAGGGGAGAGAAGATTCGACTTTCAATTATTTAAATATCTGCCAACATGCAAGACATAATTCTTACTTTACAGTATAGCAAAGACATAATTTAACCTGTACTGGAATACTTCTCAGTATGCTCTTTCAGAGCTACATCACATTAAGAGTATCAGTTTACCTGGCCTGGCTTACTGAAAGACAGACAGAACAACCAACCAATTTAACACAATGCAAGGAACGACACAGATTTACAAGTTAGCTGCCCAGGGCAAACACAAAGAAGCCACCCTTTAATCAAAGTAGGGTAAGCTACCTCGAATTTACAGTAGGGTCAGTGTATTCACATCAGCCATCACCTTGGAGTAGCAGGTGTGCTGTAATCTGCTAGCTTGCTCTGTAGTTATTTGCACCTTTAGCCATTCCGAAGTTACCCAGTCAGCCAGCATTTTGGCCTGGTTAAGAGTAGTGGCAGTTGTCCAAGAAGAAGGGTTGACCACTATCCCTCTTCCCCATGCCACGCTACATAAATACACAGAGTTATGCAAATGCAAAAAAGCATCACCACAAAGGCTGGGAAAAAAAAAATCGTAAGACACAGCTTAATGGGCACGTGCATTACAGTTCAGCAGAGATACTCTTTCACAATCCTATATTCTGCCATAAAATCCACAGTGGCCAAGATTATGGATGAACTACCTTGCAGCTGAATCAACTACAACATCAGGAATTATTTCTGAATACAACAGACTATATCCAACCCTTTTTTTCCTAGGGCCTGTTGTTTGAGTTTAGACAGTTTTTAGTATCGAGACAAGAGACAAACCTGAGACACAGAAGATGTCTGCATATTATAAACAGACAAATGGATAATCGAGATGCAAAAAATATTAAATCCGTCACACACTTTACACCTACAGCTCCATGTACTTTTTTCCTGCAACAATGGCATCACTTGCTCGATGCAAGTTTGTCACTAACGATGAATATGTTTTTGACCACAGCTGGGAGGAATGCATTTAGACAGCAACAACGCAGCTCTTGCAGTAATGAGCAAGGAACACAGGAGTTCAGGATATGGTTTCTAATTCTACCCCTGTCTTAGACTCATTGCATGCTGAGCAGCTCAAAACATCTTAGTAATCACATTATTTAGAGGGAGAATAACTCTCTCCATATTTTCTTCACAAAAGGAGCAGTAAGAAGTCCATTAACGTATCATGTAAAGCTGTCTAAAAGGATTGTACTTATCTTAGCAGTTTTGACTAAAAAATGATTAGCGGAATCACTTTGCCAATTAGATTGAAAAGAGCTGAGAACATTTTGGGAATAGTGTTTCAGAAGCCCACCTCTGACCTTCACGTTAAAACGGTGGCCTGACTACTAGCAATACTTCGTCTGCAAGTGTCTAAACAAATAGAGTTTTGATGGGTATCAAGAAGTAGCAGCATTTTCAACATTTTACGTTTATTGTATTTAGTATTTTAAATCGAATTCTCTCTCCCAATACAGTTACTGTCTCGTAGTTAGCATGACCACTCCCACGCACAGCATTTCTAAATGGAATTACGTATTGTTTTCTCTCCACCATAATATTAGCTTACCATTTTCAGTATCAGTCAGCACCACAAGTTTAATGCAGGTCATGGACAACAAGCAGCCAGCCTACTTTAACTGCTTGCTTCAAACAATGTATTGTTTCGTATTTATACATTCTTAAAATGTTTTCTTCACATTACTAAAAACACTAAAAGTACCACTCTAAAATTTAAGTTTACATTGAAAAAGGTTATTGATGACTTGACTAAAAAATACTGCCAAAAATCCCTTTTCCTCTCACAGGAAATCATGTTTTCTCCTGAATTAGTGTTAACGGATATTTATACTAGAGGACTCCATATTTCAGAAACCAGTTATTTAATGCTCAATATTCTTTTCAGCAGATGAAGAGGTAGGTATATTTCCATACAAGAAAAAAAAACCCAACTGTAACAGAAACTCAATTAAATCAAGTAATGTCTGAAAAGTCAAACACTGTTCTGACAGCATATAATGTGTCTGAAGATACTCTCCAGGGAGGACAAGAAAAGTTGCACATTCTGATCAAATAATATGTCATAATTTGAAATTTAATAATTCTCTGGAAAGAAAACACAAGTATCCAAATGCTACTTCCTTCCCTTCCCTCCCTCCCCCAAAGAAATGTGGGTGCCAATAAAACTGCCTGTGTCAATGGTAGTATTAACTTTTGGACTGCTAAATAAGGAGTCAACTGCAATTCTTCCTTACGTTCACCAACACCAGCAGTCTACAAGTTTACACAGAGACCATACGCATGATAATTACATAATTACAATAGAAATCCAACTTTAGTGTTGTTCTTAAAACAATCTTCATAAATAATGAAAATACCTGTGTTCTAGCTCTTCAGTAACCTAAGGTTAAATGGTACAGATAGTGTTTTTTTTCTTCCTTTTATAAATGAAACTGGAGGTTCCTCGCTGCCAACAATGGTTAAGGCCTGGATGAAGTTACTCTCCTTTTGCTTTTCCCTTTTTCTGCTTTTTTCCATTTTCCATCACTGCATTATTTTCTGGTTTGCTTACTCCATTTGCAACAGCACCATTTGCTATTTTGCCATTCTTTACAGGTTCCTTGGGCAGCTTATATGTCCGATAGTAGAAGTTACCAAACAAGAAAATGAAGGTGACAGCATAGAAAATCACACCCCAGTGCATCCATTTAGGGAAAGGACAATCAATATAAATAGACAAGGCTGTGTGGCCAATAGTCACATGGAACTGCACCTGAAACACAGAAAATACAGAATCAAAATATTCTGTAGGTCTGACTGAACCAATATATACCAATCCATTAAGTTATGAAAACTGCTAAATTGGGAGGTGCTAGGGAAGCTATATTTGGCTGTCACATCATGCATACGCACATATGCTTGACCGGGGACATCAAGTTTATTGCAGTACCTGGCACTAGTTTTCAGAAATAGAAAAATGAGAAGACATTAAGAGATCTGGATTTTCTCTACCTTTCGAACAAATTTTTTGTAATTCAGTTGAAACAACCGGAAAAGTAGTATTAGACTTTACTCACACAACTATTATCTATGCTGCTTATTTTTTGAGAAACAAAATAAATACTTCCATCTCCAGGAAGTATTCCAACTTGAGCTGTGAGTATCAGACAGCTAAGAACTTTTGGGAGGAGCAACATCTGTTCCGAAGCTCTGCAAATGCAAATCTACTCAGAGGTAATGCCTTCTGAGATAAAGGGAGAAATTTTACTTACCAGTTGCAATATGGTCAAGTATCGTTTCCACCACAGGTATTTCTGAAATTTAGGGCCACAGGCAGCTAATCCATAATACATGTACATAATGACATGAATAAATGCATTCATCTGAGCTCCAAAAAAAGCTGTCCAGGAACAGAAGGGAAGATTGTAACGTAATTTTGAAAAAAGAAAGAAGTCTTTTCTAGTATTTTTCATTTGATAGTAAAAATTATAAAGCACGGGACATGTCAAGCTTCCACCTCTGAAATGTTCAATAGTATAATACAGACCTGACTGCCAACACGTGCTGACACAAATAGCTGTTCATGCAAGCAGTATGTCACATCTTGCATGGAACTACTTACGCAAAAGCTATTCATAAGATTTTTGTTGAACAGACATAAACCACATGGATTCCACATTAGTTATGGTAGGATAAGTGCAATTGTTTTGCTAAGGGATTATTAAAAGTGGTGTCTAACAATGTAAAGTATCAGCTTCTGAACTTAAATCTTTTTAAACTGTATTTAAATGCACAAGGTTCACTCCTCAGCAAGAAGTCAAGAAACTCGTGTGGAAGTCTGATTAGAGAGGACAAAAAATAAAAGCAAAATTTCACATCTTTAATTTCTTTATCTATGACTTAAAATACCCAGCATTCTTAAATATATAAATGTATGGTATAACTTTTTTCAGAATGGTCCATGCCAGAAATGAAGATGACAGTTCTCATCTGCATTAAGATCTCTTTGCTCTATCACGATTAACAGCAATTTAACAGAAACAAATTATATCTTGTTAAGGTATTCTTACACTGCCAGAGGGACTCAAAAAGGCTCTGGTGTATAACATCAGGGCAATACAGACAACAGCTGCTGACATCAAACAGCTCAGATGCCCATGTGGTCTAGACCCCGTTAGTTATAATAAGGTCTAGTTTATAATAGATCTGTCTATGTAAGCAATGTGCTATCAACTAGAAAACAGAAGAACAGATCTATTCGCGTTTATGCGGTAGCACTACATAAATGCAGAGGAACAACTGTTGCTTTTCCCTTTGCACGGGCTAGAAACTAAGAGACAGTGCAAGAACACCAAAACGTGAAATAAATTTGGAAATAGTTGCAACTGTTGTATTGAAAACTGCTGATATTTAGCACGAAAAGTCTGAAAGGGCACTAAGGGAGACGGCATTTTGAGATATCAAGGGAATTTCTAAGTAAGACTACAAGTAAGCATCTGATCTCCAATAAACTTATTTTATGGGTACGGTAGCCAATAAAGATCATGAAACGCGAGTACCTGCATCCTGCAGACTACTTGGGAGAAATTCAAGGATAGTAACAGATACTAATTTTAAATATTTCTTCTTTTGAATGTAAGTAACTGCTCAGTACAAGGTATCTACAGTAAGTGAGAGCATAAAAACCCTGTGCATTAAGTATTAATGTGATTTGACAAAAAAAACCCAAAATATTATTTTGGTGTGGTGTTTACTGCAGTTTATTTTCAGTGTCTTAAGCCTACAAAGCACATTACAAACAAAACAGTGTATTTTCCCTGAAACCTCAGCTCTTTAGAGCTTACAATTTGAGAGAAAAGGCAAAACAACAGGAACAAGGGTACAGTGCATGCAAGTGAGGATACGGCAAGTACAATGGAATAAAACTCTTTGATGGGGGCTTTAGAGAGGAAGCAAGATAAAAAAAAGGCTGATAATGAATTATAGACTTGTGTCATTATGAATAGGTTTTTAAAGTTATTTGACAGATTCATCGGCTCACCTTCAAGGGAAGGTTTCTGAACTTTATACATGCCTCTTTATAAAAAAAGAAAGCAAACCCCAAACTCAGATACAATGCCAAAATAACGTCTCCATTAACTTCATTACATTTGCACACAGATTGTGGCCCGTAACTAGATTTTGCAGTTCTCTGTATCTGCAAAAATTAAAAGTTAGGCAAGACATGTTCATCTTCCTATTTCATACAGAACAAGGATAATTTTGAAGACAGAACTTCAGGTTTGCAATTGATGCCCATGAGGAAAAAAAAAAAAGTTTTGCAATTCATTAGATTATTGCCCTGTTATCTTTTCCTCCCCCACGTTTCCCACAGAGGAAGACTGTATGCACTGAAGCTACTGCATTGCTTCAGTCTTGCATATTATAATGTTAAGACTACAGAAACTTTTTCCCATTGCTCCGAAACAATAATTCTCCCTTGTGTTCAGTCAAAAGTGTATGTGAGGAAGGGAACTCACCTTGTCCACCTGCAACCCACTTAATACCAATCCACCACAAGGTGAACATGGTGAAATGGTGATAGACATGAAGGAAACTAATTTGGTTAAATTTCTTCCTCAGGATGAAGAATACTGTATCCAAATATTCAATTCCTTTAGAGACATAATACCACCATAAAGCAGCAGCTATCTGCAATGAAAAAAAGACAATATGGAAGTTTTAGTGATTCCAAGCTGAATGGAATGAAGTTCTCTCCACATATCTGCTGAAAGAGAAGGGTATCTCTCCCTTCCCCAAATCCTGGTACACGTTGAGGTGGAGTCATCACATCTGACGGTATGAGAACAACAACAACAAAAAAATCAATACTTCATTCATCTATTCTGGACATGGAAGTATTATTCTGAGCATACTGCTCACAAATCGCAATGATAAAAAAGAGCTAACATAATTAAAAGCTTTGCCATCTCTGAACGGTTTAGCAGTTGAACACAGGGAGTTTGTGTTCTCATTCTCTATCTTAAGCTTTGCGGGAGAAGACTACCACAGAGCTTCCTGTACTAATGAGGCAACATTTTGATGTTGTCAGAACAATGAGGCAGAAACACTATGATAAAATGAAGTTGCAAAGGTTGAAGTATTATATAAAATTATTTCAGTACCACAGGCATAGGGGTGGGAAGATACCAAATTACTCTTATAAGATACGTGTGGTACAGATTTCACATTTCACATCCTTTAGAGCAATATTCCCCTTCAGCTTCTTCTGGCCTACCCGGTAACCCCTTCTGGAAAGCAGCATTCCCCCAGTGGCTCTGTGGCATTCAGGGAACAGAAGAAATGAGATCACTGGAGCTGCACAAGCTGCAGAGATATAACCCAAATACCCAATAGGGCAGTGCTACACACCCAAAATTCCTTTTCTAATCCACCTGTCACAGTGAATCTTGCCCAAGATGCAACATAAACATGGATTCCTGCTGAAATCAGGATATTGTTGTACCAGGTAAAGCCCAGAAGCTCTGCATAGCAACTCACTAATACTACAATATGGGGGTATAATGGTGGTGGGGACTCCCTTCCAGATCCCAAAGCACAGCAGCAAGTCTAGTTCCTGGCGTTGTAAGTCATCTAGCTTGTTATGCAAGGGTGGGACCAGAACATATCCCAGATGGTGACTCACGTAGAGAATGGAACAAACAAGACGGAGAGTTGGAAATGGCACCACCAGCAAGGAGAGCAGTTTACAACACATCTATTTGTAAGAAGTTCACCTGGTCTTTCAGGACTCACCTGATGGCAAATCAGACTTTCTTACCTTAACAAGGTGTGAAATAACCCCATCACCCCCTCAGCTCCCAGAGGAGACAGAAGAGGCAAAGTTAAGACAGCAGTAGCTTCCCTTCCCAAATACACACATACAAGGAGAATCAGAAGAACGAGCAGTACAAAGCAAAGCTACAGCCCTGCATAGTGTTTTCCTCCACCTCTCCAAACCAGCAGGAAAGGAACACATCTCTCCTCAGAGTAAGGTTGTCACAGTCATAATTGGACTGGTGAACATTTTAGGAGAGATTACAGCACAAGCATAAAAGCAGCACGGGAGCAGAAGAGTGCTGCAGATCTGCATTGCAGACCCTGCAGGTTCCCAGAGGGACTGCACAACTTGCTGTTGCCAAACTGCAGACTTACATGTATCAATTAATGAATACCCTTCTCACTCTCTGGATGTGATTTAGCCTACTTCAGGTCTCAGGAAGAGGCGGCAGATTTTGTCAGTTTTACATGAAAAGATATTAGTATCTGCCAAAGTTGTGGAGAGGCTTAATAAGAGAAAAGTGACTCCCACAGATCTTGGAGTTCCCAGACACACAGGCAAGCTGCAAGAATCATATATATATATATATATATAAAAATATTTACACACACACACATATATACATACATATATATAATGTTGCTCAATATCCAGTACAGTTCTGTCTCTGGGACAGGTAATCAGGTGTTTAATAACATCCACATCAAGGCTTTGTCTCACACTCACAGATTAGCGTAACTGTTCAGCATATTTTAAAGATATTTGCTAAAGTTGCATTTCTTAAATAAATTAAGATAAGCATCTTTTCATCTCATGAGTTAACAATAAACACTTTTGACTGTATCCATAAAATGACAAGTCAGCAGTACAATACTCAAGATCTTTGGAGGTCCTTCCTTCCCAGAAACTTTCAAAGAATCAATAAGCCAGTTACAAGCTAACTGCCACAAAAATCTCATAAAGCCAATGTGCATTTTCTTAAAGACACAGTGGAATAATAAGCCAAACAGAATTGGCAAATAGCCAATTTAATGTATGACAAAGAGCAAAATGTAAGTGGGGAAAAATCTAACAAAAACATTTATGTTTTATGCCCAAGACGGCACGGGTTCACTATATGCTCCTGGACAAGTCATTTAACAGACCTCATTCCTCTTTTGAATTCCAACTGCCTTGCACACAAAGCAAACACAGCCCGTGAATCAAAATCAGCTGAACTTTGGAACAAAATGCTTCCCATCACTTAAGAACTAAAATAGCCTCCACTTCTCCGCAGGATTATACCTGCTGATTTTCATGTTCCTGTAGATTTTTTTTTGCTCTTTTTGCTCTCTTCCTATCATCAAATTTTACTAACATTTATTCTCAAACCTGATAGATTTTCTGTACCGATGATTTATTTCAGTGCTCCCAGTGACTTATGCAGATGATTTGATCATTAGCTTATAGATGCAGAAAAACCCGAAACATGATAAGTAATTTACCCGAGGGTCATGCATGCAATCAGTGACAGAGGGCAGAAGCAAAGTAGAACAATACAACAACGTGTAAGCTATGGCAGGAGCACTATTAAACAACTTCTGCAAAGCATCAGAAGTTAGGACCTGACCTGTAGCCTTTGGACGTATCATGAAAAGAAAGATTTAGCTTAAAATAAAAAATGCATATAAAAAGGCATATTTCTGAAATAATACTAGTCACAACCATACCTTTTCTGGCAATTTTCGTATGCGTCAATCTAAGTCTGTTAAAACACCAGATGGCACAGAAAGATTACATTACAGCCTAGGATTAAGGGGGTCACAACAAGAGGTCCAATCCCACGACCTCCGCCTGCTGCAGGGTTTTTTTAACAGAGGGCTGTTTTAATATGGGATTCCGTTCCTGCACCCTCCTTCCTCATTTCAGGTTGGAGACAGTTATCCATTAAGGGGTTGGAAGGGACAGGTACTTCTCAGTAGGTAACCGTAACATGAAAAATTAAAGTGGCTTTTAAAAAGAGCTCTTTTCCCTGCTTCAGTTATAGAATTTTCTTTACAGGACCATAAATCTATTTTAAGTCAAGTTCCCTTTTCACAGAAGGTTAAAGTAAATTATTATTATATTATTTCATAAGAGAAAACTACTAAGCTCTAGACAAACAATGCAGATTACAATTACAATAAAGACGACAATGATAGCTCTGATTTATGATTACAATCGGCACACTTAAAACTAGGAACTAACTAATTCACACAGCTCCAGAATTCTCAGCTCTTCAGAAATGCTAATAAAGTAGATGAACTTCGAGGTGGGAAACAAGGACACACAAATGTAAGCAGAGGTAGAAGGTAACTACTCACAGACACTAATATGCCTGAAGTTAGACAGTGTTACGAAATTGTTCACTCCAGCTACTGGAGCTTCCAGAGGAGTACTACAATGCATGGGTTTAACACCTCAGACTTTTGCATTTATTATTTTGACCTCCTAAGGTATAATAATAAAAAGTTCTTCCAAGATGCATCTGCAGCTCCTTCAAAATCCCTTCTTGGGGATTTCTTCCCCTGTTTCTTTCTTGTCTACTATGAGCATTTTATTTTTTTATATAACCTATTACACAACACACTCAATTTCCTGCCAACAGTCAGTAAGGTGGCTACCCACTACAACCAGAATATAAGTCCTTTAGAAAGGACTTTATTTCTGCAAATATTTCTGCAACTGTGAAATCTAATTTCCATCCCCTGCAACTGGAAACTAATTTCCATCCCTGATTGTTCCAGTCACCCATTGCCTCTAGTACAATAACAGCCAGAGTAGCCTGGATGAGATTAACAGGTCTAAGTAGGTTCAAAACAGCAAGTAGGAGGACCAGCTTTTTCACACTATGTGTAAACTACCGACAGAATTAATTGTCAGTGAAAGCCAGAAGTTTGATAAAAGTTGAAGAAAACATGCAGATAAATTCATGGAAAAATATCCCCTTAGAAACCGGAAAAACAAAGAGGCCATGTCTGACTTACGAGGTCTGTGAGCTACAGATCACTGGTGTTGCCAGATTATACAGGGGAAGTGCCACCACGTGCCCTTATGCTGTTCCCTTGAAATCACCATTGACTTACTGTCTTGACACACGATGCAGGTTGGAGAGGAGAGAAAGACATTCTCTGGCACCCAGCATAGTCAAGCTTTCTTTTTTTGGAACTGTTTACCAGCTTTCTGTATTCCCTTGAGGAGCAAAGGATGTTTTCTTGACCCATTTTGAGCAAGAGCTTTGGCCAAAAGGGGCCACTACATGGCAACATCATAGTGGCGCATGCCCAAAAAGATGGAAACAGAGGTCATATCAGGGCTCCTGTGTTGCCATTTAGACAACCATATGCATTAGTTTCACATTTCTCAAAATTTGTTCCAGCTTTGAGCCCTGCAATGAAGTCATATATAAAGCTGTTGCTTTCCATAGCATGTTCCATAATGCTTCCTGGGCTCAGTGCTGTTTCCATTTGAGTTAGTCTCCTTTACATAAATAATACAGCACTTATTTACTCATTCTCTTACAAATAAAGTTATTGCATTTGTAATTAATTCTACTGTTGCAGTACAGCATTCCTCTTCAGAGAAAACTCAGTGCCAGTAGATACTAGACATTTAGTATCTAGATCTATTAAAAGGGTGTGAGAGATGTGCTACAAGGTTTATCAATTATACACTCAAAATTGCAGAAAGAAGCCCACATTTACTTCAAAATTGCTTTTTAAAATTGCTTTTGCATATTATGAAAAATGATGGTGACGGGAATCTTGAGGAAGTTTTGGTTTGTTTTTTTTTTTTTTTCCTACAGTGTCAAAACCCAACATAAATGCAGAGCATGGTACACTGTAAAGCAGGCCAGAAATGTATCCCAGACTCTTTACTTAGACAAAGCACACTTGTGGAAAGTGTATTTTTATACTTGCCACTTATTTACCTAAATTGAGAATTCATTCAAAAGAACTACCAGATAAAGATCAAGATAATGGTCTTGACTGATAATATACTACAAAGTCGCTACAACAAATTGAGAGAACTCAATTTTCCCTGCTTCCTCAGCGCTCTCAGTTGCAAACTGAGTATGTTACAACTTAATGCTTTACAAATAAATTTTATGCAAATCCACAAGTTTGCAAAAAACTTAAAAAGCCAGAAAATCCAAAGAACAGATACTGCTAGAGCAATCTTTCTTTTCTGGACTTATCATATGCAATAAATCCATTGTGCAGGTCATTTCGCCTTTATTCCATTGTATAATGACCTCTGTTTGTCATAATGAACAAAACAGAAGATAATTCTTTTGAGTAGGCCTGACCCCTCCACAGCCTCCCACAAAAAAGTGCACCTAAAAGTGAGCCTATGAAACAGAGTTTTTGCGTACTAAAATGCATTACCTCTTGTACTTAGCTAATACAAAAATTCCTTCAAAATATGCTATACCAGTCCTCAATGTCATCCAGCTGAGTACAAGGGCATTCTATTTTTCTTATCTATTGAAAAAAATCCTGTCAAGCATTTGTTATGCTTGGCTAGATTTTGGGTTTAAACAAAATTATTAATAGAAGTGTTCCAGTGACTGAAATGGTGAGTGCACCGTATTGGCAAAGGTGAAAGATCGGTAACTACAAGAAGGCCAATAAAAATCTACAGAGTTGTTTTCTAGTATCAGTCATTGTATCTAAGGTGCGAGACTCAAACCTATCCTTCTTACCTACCACCCCGTCATGTGCACAAGCTTTTGAGTAATACCACCCATAAACAGTTACCTTGTGGACAGACTTTTTTCAAAATGTGTTATAAATATTTAATGTATTTAGACTATAACACACTTTCATTACATTTTCAGGAACATGTTCTAATCTGTAGGTGAAACTTGCAAGAACAGCTGAGATTCTCAAGTGTCAGCTCTGCCAGAAGATAAGGTTTAGTACGTGAGCTAATCAACAGCGTTATGGAAATTAACAAGCATCTGCACTTTGTTTTTAATTTGAATGCCTTCCAAAAACACAAATTTGAAATCTAAGCTTCTGCAATGAAATGTACTGATAATACATTTGGCAGAAGCCAGCAAGACCTCATGAAGCCGGACATGGGTAAAGGAGACAAAAAGTTGCCTCACCAGTATGAGTGAAGTGCAACCACATATGTGCTGACAAATCTTATCTGCTTTCATCTGGCTAGAACATTACACCTTTGCTGCGGTTACCCCGGTATCATAAACTTCAGCAAGGTCTAGGAACCAAAGCATATACATAAAGTTTATCCTGGATTGTACAACCGCAGATGAAGGCAAGGATGGTATCTTTAACACTATCCTTACTTGTAGCAGTCAGATGAAAGTTAATGCAAATACACTGATGCACTTTGATGAAACCTGCTATGTGCAATGTAGTCAAACCCAAAGTTGTCTGTGAGAACATAACGGGATATAGTCATGGCTGACAGCAGAACTTTGGAAACACTATTTTCAGACAAGACTTAAACCATCATGTAGTGCTATATATTACATGCATTCATATACAAATACAAAAAAAGAAATACTCACCCTAACTTCATAAACATTATCTGAATAATCCACAGTCTGGCAGACATAGCTGTACCCTCGAGCTCTTGATGACAAAAACAGCTGAAAATATTAAAGTCATACATGAGGGGAAAGATGCTACGTGAAACACATTTGTAACAATTATCAGCAAATTTCTTGCTACATCAAACTTACCTGAACAGAAATATTTAAAATATCCTTATCAGTCCTAAGAATGCTATTGAAGAAAGCCAATATTTAGTTCTAACGACCTGTTGTTACACAGTACCTATTTTTTTCTTGTAAATGAAAAAGTACATACTCATTTATATGCCCAGATAATTAGAGTTCTGCACAAATTAGTAATAATTCCACGACCTTAAGATATTCAAACACGAGTGTTCCCTCTGACGGCTCTAGCTCCAGAGACAGAAAACACCTAATTGCTTTCACTATGAATGACAGAAATGCCATTCACACAATGGATTTGAGCGACCTCTCTCCAAGAGACAGGGATCTACTATTCTTAACAGAATATATCAATCAAAATCCAGAAAAACCCCTGAACAGCCAATGCTGAACACCCATAAAACCCATTAAGAGAAACTGAATGAAGAAAAGTCCCCCATTTCGTGCCAACAGAAATGGCCTAAGTGACATGAAGTGCTCCTGTAGGGCCACTCCAAATAAAGCTCATTGCAATAACCTGAACAAGACAAGATAAACTTTGACATTTGAGCAAGTTTCCATAGGAAAGAAGAACACTTGCCTAGAGCTGTACAAGGTTCAAGTAATACTTCTAATCTTGGCATTCATAAATGTTATGATCCAAGATAGTTTAAAGCCAGGTAATCCCATCCTGTTAACAATTTAAAAAGACAGCAGTGGAGCAGACATAACCTGTGAATGTGACATGTAAAAGTAGAGAAGTGCGATACAAAAAGGTCTCCAAAATAAACACGGGTAGGCAGTGACTATTCTTACTGCTAACCCGACTTCCATCTTATTTAGACTGAACTTGAGTTTACTTTGGCATCTCATCTTGCACACAGCACTAGGAGTGCAGTCAGATGCAGAGACAAGCGTTATCCAGAAAAAAACCCAACATACAAAACCTTATGAAACTCTGGACTTACTTGCTGCATGTCTGTTAAAGTAGGAAAGTGAAAGAACTGTCTACAGAAATTATTCTAAGAAAGCAACTGAACTACTTCCGCATCACCCAAGTTCATTCACAAACTGTTGGAACACCACTACTCTCCAGTGCAGTCCTACACAGGCATGAACCCATTTGATAATATCAGAGAACAGCAGGGAACACTTTACTCCGCACTGTTACAGAAACTAACCAATCTCTACTGCAACCTGCTGGGTTATTTGACCAAGGTTCACTTGGCAAAAGGCAGTAAATTGACTTCACCAGACTGCCTCAAAGTACAGTAAGAAATTCAAGATTTTGAGGCAAAATAGGCGGTACACATCTGGGACTTCAGCATGTTCTAAGCAAAATTTACTCCTAATTTGGATCTGAATTTGAGTCTAACGTATGGGAGTCTTGGATTAGACAACCTAGCAGTGCTTTACGGAGTTAGCATTTTAACGTAAGTTATCACAGATGAATAATGCATCAAGATGATTATTTAAATAAAATCTAAAGGCATTTCACACACAAATTCTGTTCTCGGCAATACCTTGAAACTTGACAGTCATTCACAAAATATAAACTGTGTATCATTTTACTCATCACAATTACATTACTCATGCGAATTACAACAGTGGCACACAGTACTGTAAACTCCATGTAGATTGAAGCTGAAGTTGCCTGGTTAAAGGGGACAACTGAAACTTGAACACCTTCCTCCTATCAGTCTCTAAGATCAAGAAAAGACTCTTCCTGTAAATGTTGTATTCATAGCCTTAACATCCATTGAATAACAATCTACCATTTGAAACAGTAGGAAATTAGAACCTCTGTCCGTGTCTAAAATGATGAGCTTTCAATCTATCAGCAAATGCATATTTGTTGTCCTATTCATCTTTATGTTAATTCAGTGATTTTGAAACACCATACAAACACATGTTATCCTATAAGCAACATAGGTTTGCAAATTAACTGACCAGAAGTCTGGTATAATTCAGCTCATGGATAAAACAAACCAACTTCGAAGAATAAGTGAAAAACACAGACATGGCAAAAACACTGCAGAATTCATTTCAGAGGAGTTTCAGTTTTAACTTGCCAGAATATTGGATTTCATCCACTGGATGTCAGCATTAAATTCTGTTGTACTTGTAGTATTTTATTACTTAGCTGAATAGCACAAGGAAACAATTTAGACAAAATGGTGACTGAGGTGTGATGGCTAAAACTCTACTGAACCATGTCTTAAAAAACCCCGCTGAAATCATTTAATGATTTTATTACAGAAGCTTTCGGGAAGGGTCAATATGCAGATCATCATCAGATATGCCATGATTGCTTGGCAAAAATACAGAACAGACCAGCCAGAAAAAGAGTTCTGCAATGCTGTCATTTTAACTGCTCTGTTCATTTACTGTTCATTACAAATCCGAAAACGGATTTTGCAAATTTATCATCCAAGGTCTTCCAGGAAGAAGACTCTCAATCCACATGAGCAAAGTCACAGCACCATAAACCGTACCTTAGCATCAGCTATGTTCTGGACAGCTATCCTTGAATAATGATTACCAAACTGTTAAGCAATCCCACTTAGCTACTACTAAAGAGCTGATCGACTGCATTGTTACTAGTCGTTTCCTCTGTACAGAAAGGAGAAATGCAAAGGAGAAATGCAGCAACACTGAAATTTATTAAAATTAACACACTCGGAATGTTGCAAACCAAATATTAGAAGACTGTATACTTTAATTTTTTTTAAAGATTAAGCTCACTTAATTATTATTCCTGTTCTAAACGATAACTTACAGAAAATATACTTTTCCTCACTATAGACAATGAAGATCTAAATTTCTAAAAACTAGAAACACACTGAAGGCACCAACAAACAGCTCAATTTCTAACAAGACACATTCTGACACCCCTTAGGATTGTTAAAAAGAAAAATAATCAGTTACAAGTGTTAAATCTCTATGGATTTTAGTTAATCTGTCCAGTATTTACACTAACGTAAATCTAAGAAGAACTCTGAATAGCTAATACACAAATTCTCTCCATAGACTCACTTAATACATTTATTCTCAAACAGAACATACCTAGCTACAAAAATACTCACATCAAAGGCAAACTCGGCTTTAAAAGTCTGTGCAAAACATTCACTCTCAATAGACATCATCAATAGGTAAGATTATTTTCATTTTGCCATCTGCAGACATTCTCAGACTTACATAGGAATTCCCTCCTGCAAGATGGCATACACACCTCTTTGAAAATGAAGAAGTTGAGTAGAACCATTCCAAAGTTGTAAACAACCAACAGGAAACGTAACTGGAAGGGTTCTCTTGTCTTCATCCATTTGGGGCCCAGCCAGACAGTGAGGAGATAAATAGTGCTTATAGTCAGTGTTGGAAATGGAGACTGCATCAAGGGCCAATCATCAACACGTTTGTCTGGGGAGGTGAAGCAAACAGAAGGAGTCAGCAAGGTCTGAACAAAATATATTTAATCATCAGTTTAAGCATTGCATTTGTTAAGTATTATTCTCTCCTGGAATAGCTGCATCAGTAGAAACACAATACACATTATTTCCAGGAAGGTTCAAGAAAAATAGTTTTTTTAAAAAACACTGTATCACATTATCTCATACAGAGATTCATTATGTCACGCAAGTTCTATTGTCCCTTTCTACAATCCAAAACAATAAAGCAAATGATCACGTGAGCCCGAACCCAACGCAACTCACTAATCCCTCAAAAACCAATTTTCCTTATGATGAATAGTGACTGCAGTGGCAACAATCAAATATTCAACACATTGCAAATGAAAGATACACAATTTTGGCAAAATACTGATAGAATTAATAGCTTTTATTAGCTTAAAATTAGGCATTAGAAAGTCTCCAATTGATTTTATACGGTTGTATGACGCTCACCAAGTACCTTCGCTATTTCATGTAGGTCAGTCTCATACGTTTCAAACAGAATACTAACAACATTACTGGAAAACAACTAAATAAAAGAGTTTAAAGGGATGGTTGTAGTTAAGAGTAATCTGTCCTGCCATATGGGAGACAAAGGTTTTATTTACGGTCTCCTTCAGTCACTCATGGGATCCAGAGTTACACACACTCTAGGACCCAGAATATGCTATATTAAGTTCTGGCTCTGTTTCAAAACAGCACTCTTAGCCTGATTAACAACTGACACCTAGGATTAGAAATTGGCTCTGCTAGAGAGGAGGGAAGGGAGAGACCACAGTGACACCTCCTTAGTGTTTCCTTCCCCCTCCATATGAAGACTAATCTCTAGTTACAGCAAGAGATAAAAGGTAACTAACTCCATAACTATCAACACTTCAGATACCGCACAGCCCTACAATACTAAATAGATTATCTTCCAGATGCTTAGGCCAGTTGGAGTTCAGATGGAAATCACACCACAGGGCTCCTTGGGAAGCTCAGACATCTAAAACATCTGCCTTCAGTCATCTGTGGGCAAACTCACAAATAGCAATGCAGTTGCCCACAGACTTACCCAGAGGACAAGTTTCTTTTGGAGAACTGTTTTTACTTCATAGCAATCCAAAGACAGCGAAAAAACCCTATACCATAAATTAATTCCCTATCCCAGGCATACTAACAAGTAAGTTAGAAAACCCTGATCTACAAAATGAGGAACTCCGATGCAATGAGGAAAGTGCAGAACAGCACTGCCATTACGTCTCCTCCGCTTCTTTCTTGTTTCCTTGGTTGCCCTTAAGATGATAAATTAGAACCTCATTTTAGGAGCAGATTTCATGAGACCCTCTATTTCTAATAAACAACACATGTTGTGATCTACAGAACGACAGCATGCATGGCACTGACTCTTCTTACTTCCAGCTGATTTAACAATACTTGACCCGCATATTGCAAGTAAGATGCTAGGAGGCCTAAAAAGTGGGAAAGAAGAGAGGAAAAACCACCCTAGCTGCTTCCATTACAGCTGTTAATACCAGACGAGAGAAGCCATCCTAATGCATGGAAATGTCCAGCAAGGATGATGGTGCCAGGACGGGGGTCAGTCTTGCAACCGTAGCCACAACAGAATCCCAGGGCAAGGAGTACAGTGGGGAGCAGCAAAAAAATCAGATAGATTGGCCATAGAAACACAAGCAGTGAAATAGAACTGAAGAAACTGAGAGAAGACAGTTAGTTACCTCTTACTTTTCAGCAAGTTCCTAGAACAGACACTTCTATAAAAATCTAATGTACTCTCTGTAAAACCTGAGAACGATTGCTTTATAGTACAGTATAGTGTCTTAGGATGTAAAGAAACAGCCCTCTTTTCCAGACCTCACAGAATGCTGAAGCTGAAATCACACTGCTGCGTTGCAATTATTACACTGCTATCTCCCTTACACTTTAGTTCCTGCTTGCTTTTAGCAATTTGTCTACCAATCTGAACTTAAAAATAAAAGTTAACACCATTTAAAAGACAAGAGAAACTGAGAACCTCGTCATCCACCTGACATGAAGTAATGGGCAAAGATTCATCTCCACCACACAAAAGAAAGGTGTCACTTCTAAATTAAGAGACCTTTCTGGGAATAGCCAATGTGTCACGTGCTTTAATCAAATCTGCATCTCACTTCAGACACTGTAGTGTGCGAAGAGTTAAGAACAAGTGAGGCAAGACACCCGGTTGCCTTCCCAGCCTTCTTGCACTAAGCAATATAAAGAGGCAAGGAGAATCTGTCTTTCTAACCCAGTGTTTCATGGTATCCTGAATGCTAGAGTGACAATATGAAAAACGCAACAAAGGAAGAAGATTTCAATTTTACCCAGGAGCCAAATGTTACCAGCCACTGCTGAAAATCGGAAACCGTGACCTATTCCAGATTTCTTTTCGTGGCCGGAGACAAAAGATTTCTAGAGGGAAGAATGAGTATTCACTAGAAGGTGAAAGGAAAAACAAAGGGACAACTTTTATGAAAGTCCAGCTGCAAGTGGGCTTTGCCTCATGCTTCATCAGCACTGTACACAATTCTTTCACCTACTTTTCACAAATACTACAAATTGAAGAACTCAACTTGAGAAAACCAAGAGATATATTTAATTAACCCTGACAACAACACAAGAGCACCTGAGCAGCTGCCATTACACTTCCATACCCCTATTATGGTTTCAGCCTGTTACTTTCCCTCTGCACAGGGTTTTTGGACAGTGAGCCACCACATCTCAGAGACAAGTCTTAAAGTATTTGCAAGAAAAGCACAGCTGACTGATACAGACCGCATAACACACTGCTCAGGGAATCTATCTGATTAGGATTTGGAGGGGGCTAACCTCTACTGGGACAACTAATTACACTTTGACCACAAAAAGCCTGTATGAGAGGGGATACAGTAGGCAATTCAGTTCTGGAGTACATGCTGGCCAAAAGATAAGCATATCAATGGTCAAAAAGTTTATCCTAAATCCTACTGTGCTAACTAAGAACAACACATTGCATTTATTTTAAGGGCATTTAGGAGACTCTGCATATGATTATTTTTTACTAATACTGTGGCATCAGAAAACATGCCACTATTCATCCCAGAACCTGCTAGATCTAGAAACATGTTCATCACAAGATCTCACCTGGATAACGCAAAGTAACTTGTTCCATTTTAAATCAGCCCCACGCACCATTCTTGTTGCACAGAAGGTATTACAAAACCTATTTCATTTCAGTTTACTGAGCAAGCGTGCTTGCCCATGTTCTACATGGAAAACACACAGTTAACATGCAGACCCTTGTTACAAACTTCTTTTCAGACATCCTCTTTTAAACCAAGATAAATTAACTTTAAGTTATCTGGTTAAGTGACAAACTTCCCAAGCTACTTCAACACCCTTCCCCCTCCTACCTGCCCAACCTGTTTTAGTAAAAACAGCATAATTTTGTGTCCTACTTACTAGCTGGTGCTGATGACCACAAATGACTGCTGCAAATCACAGAGAACTGTGATAGCTTAAAGGGACACAGGAGCGTACTAAATCCTGCAGTACTTCACACGCAATAGGTACATTATTACCTGAAAGATTAAATAAGTTTGAAATAAAAAGGCCAGTTCCCTGAATTAAAAAATCCCTTCAACTGCTATGAAGCAAAATGATCAATCCCTTTACCTGATTAGAATTGACAGAGACTGACTGAATCTTTCAGGGGATTAATGTGTTTGTCTTTCAAATCCTAAGACCCAGATTCTAATTTGATCACAAATAAAATGTCTGTTATGATGGCACAGCCTGTAGTACAGTGACTTTTTTTTTTTAAAGGTGTGAGAACTTTTAGACCAAACATCTAAAGTTGCACTCGATGGTAATGGTGAATCCAGGGTAGAACATGGCATCTGCTGACACGTTTCTGATAGAAAATAACTGTCATGTAAGGAAAGAATATGAAATATTTATACACACAAGGTTTTCCTGTCATTTTGTGTATATACATTTTAAAATTTCACACTGCAAAGACAGGACAAAAAATAGAAGAACATATATACATTTTTTATAGATCTATATTAAAAAAAAGATTGAAATTGCTCTGAGGCATCTTCCCTTGCAGGATTTCATTATTTATGTGGAGCAATTAACAGGAAACACACACATAAAACTCTCTGATTTCTTCCTCCAAAGCAAGAACAGGAACAGAAGCAGTTAAAAGGACTGAATATCCTACCCAGTAATGTACAAGGAGGACATAATTAACCTATATTGAAATATGGAAGGTAAATGAAGATGAATTTCTATAAGTAAGGCTGCACTGATGGTGATCTAGAGTTAAAGCTCACAAGAAACTTCAGTGAAACATACTGTAGGTGTTTCAATATGCAAATGCTTCTGTTAAATGTGGTTCAGCATTTCCTTTCCAATAGAGAGGATTTCGGATGGTTAAATTTCCTGCACATTACTGAGCCAATGATCAATTTTTTCCTTCCCTCAAGAAGTACAAACTTTAAAAATAAGCAAACAAATGCATAGCGCAGTCACTCCTACATTCATCATGAGAAATCCTGAAACAGTACAGTCATGACTATCTCTGCTTTTAATATTAGTTTTAGAGAAAATATTACATAACTAAAATATGTGACTTTTGAAATTCCCTGTGTTCATATTAGATTCAAAATCAGTACTTACCAACTCTTTATTTTTACTTTAACAACATATGTATTTCTTAGCTATAAGGTCACTACTCACTAATTTATCTGGAGAGACTTTCAAAGTTATTAATAGCTATTGATACTATTCTTAGCGCAAAGACACTTACAGTGCCAATCCAGCACATCCATCTGTCCAATTACATTTCTAAAGACACTGCAGAAATGACGGTGACTGTTTAAAAGTGGTTCTTAACAGTGAGAGCTCTCTGCAGAGCACGTCGTTCATTTTAACAAGAAGTACTGTCAAAGTCCAATCTCAAGTTTAAGAAAGATTTCCTTAAACGAGCAGAATTTTAATTCCACAATATAAGGAAGGCAACCCAGTATTATCTAATTGGAGCACTGTTCTATGAACCACACTGTTTTAATTATCTGAGAATTTTACACATCTTGTTAGCTCCATCAGCACTATAACTGAAGGAGATTACAAAATAAAAACACGTACAACATAAGAAAACGTGAGAAACATAAGTTCACTCACCTTAAAACATTTACAAAGCTTTCACATTAAATTCCTGTGCAGTATTTTAGTGCCGCTGCCCTCCCCCCCGCCTTTATTTTTGGTTACAGGTTAATATTCTATACAACATACTTCTCTTTCTGCATTTGTATTTGAAGTATTGGCTCAGTCCTGTAAATATTTACAAGTGAATATAAGGTTCACTATGGCTATACAACCACTGCAGACTGGCTCAGTTCAAAGTAAACTCAAATAAGCATCTACATGATGAGACCGTAGGCTTTTAAACTAAATGGAGCAATGCATCAGAATCACTCACATTTACTGTTAGCAGTTTGTAGAGATTCCATGAAAAAAGGTCAGTCTTTGACTAACTAAAACCTCAGAACACATAAATGGAACAGCAGCCGAAGCTTTAAACTTAGCCTTTAAAACAGTACATGACTAACTACACGGGGTGCACAACTTGAGACTGAAGACTGTTAGAGAAGTACCATTGCAGAGACAAAATTGAGAGGGCATATATCTTTGGATTGAATACCTACAGAAGTTAAAATTTTGTATTCACTTATCCGTTACAATTTTAATAGAGCAGTTTATACGGCCCCAAATGAACGATTCTTTTAAAGGTCTCCTGTGCCTGAACTAACTTGTCTGCTTTGATATTGATTATTCATTGTACATACTGCACTCTAATCCTCAATTATCTCAGTTTACCAAGTCTCTTTATGAGAAATCCTATGATAGGAGATTGAAGCTAGGGTACAAACCAAAATAACGTGCCCATAGCCTCGCTTCTGTTTCAATCAGAAATAGGTCTACGTCCTCCTAGGCCGGATTGAGCAGACAGCATGCTGCAGGAAAGCAAAAGGATTGGGACACAAGGAATGTCCAGTTTATGCTCCTTTCTCACCTTTATCTCATGTATCATACTTGGCAATGCCTGCAGTCTTCTGGCACTATGGGTATTTCTAAGGAGTCTGACAGGGTCAAAGATACCTGTACCTAACTCAGGAACATCAGAGTCTAGTACAATCTAGAAAATAAAGGCCACGAAGCTTCCCTTAACGCATGTTTTAGTTAAGGGACCTTCCTTAGAGGAATTTCCCATGTTACTACATGATATGTCTTTTCAGAGGCAGAGAACCCAGCAGAACATATAACAGCTTGCTGTAAAATGTTAAGTAGACCCTCTGCATAAATTTGTTCCCTAAATCCAAAAGAATTAGGATTAAACTTTAATCAATTCGTGATACTTTTCTCTGCTAGACGAAAGACCCATCTTTTATCTTTTTTTTCCCCCTCCTCATTTGGGTAGTTATAAGCAGCTATCACATCGCTAACTGCTTTAATTTTATTTTATTTAAAGAAACACCTTTTTTTTTTCATTCACTGAAGGCATATCTTTTAATCATTTTCATGGCTCTTCTCTGGATACTCCTGAAACATTTAAATCATCCTTGCACCTGTTTGACAAGGAAAATTAACAACATCGATCAAGTCCCTGCCACTTTCCCTCACAGAAGAATTCTGTATGATCACAATAACATCATAGCATCAGTGGTGGTTATGATTGGCAAGAAAAGACAGAGGTGAGTACCTTACTGGTAAAGTGAGGGATGAGATATACACAATGCTATATGGACAAAGGTTCCCGAAACGTGGCACAAGAAACCACAACAGCTGGCCTGATTTAAGTAATCTTTAATAAATACAGAACAGTATAGAGAAAGCATGTTTACTTTGATCTTCAAGAATGAAGAGAAATACCTGAGCCAAATATTTTGTCTATCCTCCAGCTTTAACTAGCCAGGAACAAACTGATTTGTTTGGGCCAAGATCAAGAGGCATCGAAACTTTATGGCAAAGCACTGATGTTTTAACAAGCTATGAAACATCAAGCTAAGATGCAAGAACAAAAATATTCAGTCTCAAGCACAATGAATAATTGAAGCACGCACTCTGAAAAACAAAACAACAAAAAACATAGATGTTAAAAGTTTGCAGACGAAGCTGTACAAATCCTGTTGCACTCAGAAATGAGTTGCCTGCCCCAAAACCAAAAGGGCTACAGACCAGAAGACTAACAGGTACTGCCTATAACGAGCTGTGGCTTTGTTTAAATTTCAGGGCTTTATAATTGACTGTTTAGTCTTCTTTAAAGCTATACACAGCAATATAAAATCAAAATACCACAGAGCTAAGACGAACATGTCCTGCAGCTAATGAACACCTGTGTAATATGCACGTGTTTCATAAACTTCCATTAAAGTAACAGCAATGCCTAATCCCAATTTGTTGTTAAAAGGTCAGACGTATTTTAACTAGCATTCCCATTATTCTAACTAGCATTCTAGTTGTCTTGGGACTCTCATCATTCAGTCACTAATCCCAGATTGTCTTTGTGCCTGTACATAGTAATTACAGGATACATTTGTTTAAAGACAAGGATAATAATGGAATTATTATGAATTTCAGGAGCCATATCAATTCACTATCAAGTCTCAGGATTTTCAAGTCTAAGAGATTGCCTTATTCAAGTAATTTTTTATTTACCTCCTCCATTGATTATGATTATTTGTAAGGACAGTGCAAACACTCTGCTTCAAGGAATAATAAAAATATAATCCTCACTGAAGCTTACACAAGATTTGCAAGATAGTAAGCCCTTGAGACATGTCACATTCTTCTGTTTGTCAAATCTTACTTTTCCAAACACCACAAAAACATGATGCATTCCTAGTGCAGTGATATCTGCACATCTTTTCTCAAACGTTACAAGTTACGGAGTAAACAGATGAAGCAAAAAACGCCACGAAACAAACAACCCACGGGATGAAATTTTATGAACTAGTTGCAGAACACTGTGATCCACTCCATGTCTCTCTATTTCTAAAGAAATAAATGTGCTCCATAGAACACACTTCAACAAGCTTTCCTACTACAGTGTTTTCTTTACTGAAACTTTTATTCAGATTTCTCTGGTCTTAGCCAAAACTGTATTTCTGAGAGCTCAGACTGGAGATGTCATTACTTCACACAAAAATGATGGGTTTTGGTACCACAAAAATAGTTGCAGGGGTACCAGTAAGCAGTAACACAAACACAGGATTTACGCACGTTCAGTGTTGCAGTAACAGATCAGAGTATTGGCCCATCTAGTATGATTCAGGGTTTTACAATGCCAAAGGGGATAATCATAGAATAAATCTTCTCCATAGACAGATTTTTTTTTTAATTAGATTCCCTCAGTTAGAAGCTAACATTGAGAAATGTGAACGATTATTAGTAACAGTTTAATAATAACTCTGTAAGGCCTTATCCACTGTAGAGAGACATGTGTTACAGACTTAGCATACACGGGACAGTAAGTTCACTGATACGTCTTGCTAATGTGCTAACACAGCAGAAGGATATTGATGCTTAACTACACAGCAAATGTAAACAACTTACATTGCTGCTCTTGTAACAGAGAATGATTTGGGGTTGCAGAGGAACACTTAGAGACTCCTAGATGCAGTGATTGAACATGTATGAAAACCAGCAACGGCAAGTGAAATCTACCTAAACATAATCCCAGCAAGCTACCGGAGAATATCTGCAAGGAGCTGCACAGAAATCTCTCTGATAAACTACCTGGTTTTTCTGTTTGAATAAGGACGAGGATGCTACTCATCCCTTTGGTTTTACAGAATAATGAATGGTGTGGGAATTCAGTTTTTACTCAAAACTACAAAAGGAGTTATTGAAATATATTAGCTCTTATCTTCAAAGTTCAGGGACAGAAGTAAAATTTACAGTTGTGAGGTACATTCGGTCTTCTGTTAGCCTAACAGAAGCACATCAGTCAAATCTCCAAAGAAAAATAACACTGCAAAACATTTAGAACTTATTTCCTCAATATGCCTTCAACCTCAGCAAAAATGACAAATCCAGGGAGGGGAGAAAAAAACCACCACCAAAAAAAAGAGATTAATTTTGAAATGTTGATTTTCAAAACATGAACTGAATAAGAAAATGTTCTTAGACCCAAAGATGACCAGAAGAATGATCAGTGTCTGAATCTTTCACTCACTGAGTATACAGTAGTAAAATCATTAGTTTGGCAGCCAGATAATGCCATACCCAAATGACTGCTACAACCAAGTCTCTTCGTTTCTACAGTTGTGTTACTCTTCATGATAACATATGGCCCCCAAATCTAAGCTTCTCTAATGGTTTCTCCAATGCAGTTTCTCACTCTTTATCAAAAATTCATTGATCACTGAAACTGAGATTAGACAGAGAAGAAGAAAATCTGACCTCAATATGAAAATATTTTGTGGTACTCTATGTGTAAGTATTTCTATTGGGCATATCTGTTTCTGGTAAACCACTAAATATTAAACGCAAACCCAGAAAATATGGTTATGGAGTCTCATATTCACAGTCCAGCTCTTCAATGTAGCACCTGCATTTCATTTTATTTTTCCGCTTTAGAGTATCTTAAGCTATTTAAAAACAATGTGTTACAATGATGCTCTAGGAATAGAAGGACATAAAACCTTGTCTCCAGAGGTAAGATCTACTGGCTCAACAGAAAAAGTGAAAGATGTGGGTTATAAATTCCCTTCTTCCAGCAACATTCTATGAGCATTTAGGAAGCGATAAAACAACCTGTCCTATTTGCCATGACTGAGAGACAGAAACAATGAGATGATCCCTATAAGCAGATAAAAAAGGAAAAAATAGTAGAAAACCACCATGGGCAAGCATGCAAACCGAAGCACAACATATACAGGAGCTGGAAGAAGACACTTTTGAGATACTGCAAAAAGAGACAAGAGGAATATGAAAATATTATGACAACAAACCAGTCAAGAGTCCACCACTGTGTTGAATCAGAGGAGTATATGTGGGAGGTGGATGGATGGAGTGAAACTAGGGAAGAATCTCATGGTACAAGCAGACGCAATGCCATAGAGAGAGAGAGAATACTCCAGGGCAGGAGTTAAAGATCAAACCACTGAAATTATTCAAGTACATAAAGAAAGGAGTTTAGTTGCCGGCACGTGAGTTAACCTGACACAACTAAGAGCAGTTAAATGCCCACAAGCATGCCACTGATCTCGCATCAAATGCAAGCCAAATTGAGGTAGCTTATTCCCCCCCCCACTTTCCATGAGAGAAAGGTAAACTAGCTCATGTTTATCTTGAGATCCAAGCACACACAATTGGAGTTAATACAAAACACATTACACTCGATTCATCTCTAGGCTTGCCCTGGAGCTACTTACTGCTTTACCTACCATCTAGGGTGCAGTCCTGAAAACCCTTACAGAGCTGACACCTAAATCTCAGTAGGCCTGAATTTCAGAGCTGCCTTCATTTACGTCCTTAAAATGTCACAAGACCTTGAAGTCCATATGCTCAGAAGCACTCGAGTCTTGACAAAATTGAGCACAGTTGTACCCACTGCCACCTAAACAAGATCCAGAAACTATGTATCCCCCATCTATATACTCCTAAAGGAGACGTCAGTCAGATAGTCCCACATACAAGTTCCTTATGAAATGCGATGGTAGCTTCAACTTTGTTTTCAAATACAGCCTGAGAAAGCAAAACTCTGTCGTATAACAGTTTACTAGTCAGAGAAGTCCTCCCTCGTGGATCAGATCTGCCCTTAAAAGCGCACTGTCCCAAATTCTGTACTCCAGGCACACTCCGCTCATACCAACATTCTTTAACAGCCAAAGCACTCACTCCTTCTATGGCCAATTCTTTTTAGTTAAAAGGACTCTCATTTAGGCCCAGTTTTCCAAGCCATTCATGTTTAGCCCCATTTGCCTTGCCTTAAACTCCAGTACACACCACAGCCTTTTTTCCTCTCCTCATCTCACATCCTAGCAAATTCCTCCTCCCAAAGTTCTCTCTATGTCTGCTTGGGCCTTTTTCATTCATTCACCTTTCATGTAAGTGTTCCCTTAATCCTTTCCATGTGAATCGAGTAACTCCAAAAACCTGTCTGGACCGACAGAGGAAGAAGTGGAGCCCTGCCTGAACCACTCCTCATGGCTCCTGATCTACAAGACCTGAAAAGAAACTACATCCTATGTTTCCTACACCTTCCTCTATCGTCCTTATGCAGCCTTTGACAATCTTTCCTGGTTGCACAGGAAAGCATAGCATAGCTGCCTTGAATACAACCTCTCCTGGTCTTCCATAGCCCTGCTACATGCCTCTTCACCCGGAGCACAGTATAAATACAGAATGACTACCGTGATCAACTTCTAGTCAAGTTTCTCCAACTAGAGTCAGCTACCTACGAACAACAGTTCAACCAATATGCTCAATCAATTTACATGTTCAGTGCAGTCCCCAGGATAAATGCATCTGCTTCATGCCACAGATATTTCAACTGCTCAAGAATTCTTCACCTCTTGTTGCAGCATGTGGCTCGAGGACCACATGCTGATTTGCATCTCACTAATGGCGCACAGCTTTAGCTAAGAAATCTGATCTGCTGAGAACTCTGCAACAGTAATTTATGGTGTGCTGCAATTTTAAACATCTAGTCATTTGGCCTTCTGCAGTAGGCACTAACATCACGCAGTCAGCTTGGCTAAATTTTGTATAAAGCAGTTTCCCAACCATTTTCCACAGAATTTTCTTTTAAAGTACTAGCAGCATCTTATTTCCTCCAAAGATTTCAAGATATGCTATCTACACAACCTTAAAAGGAATTTTCAGAAGTTCAGTTATGTTCTTGCCATTTTGCCCAAACACTTCGTTTTGCTTCTGGAACATGGTGACAAGTGTTCAAACAGAAGTTCGTATCACATTCTTGCTGGTGCTCTCTGAAGGCTTTCTTCTGTTTCATCTCTGCTGAAGCCGAGAGTTGCAGGTGATCACCCACAACTCCTCCTCCTTCATTTTAGGAAAGAGAAGTCTTCCACTCCCAACTCAGCTCCTCATCCATAGAGTTAGCTTTGCTTCAGGCTGCTCCCTCAGGTTCAAGAACTTGAAGCTTGGTGATCCAGAAATCTCTAAGCAGACATTTCCACTTCAGTAATGTACTTTTGTGAATGATGTTTCCATTTCCAGAAGTGCTTGGCGTCTGTTGTGTTCTGATTATCTGTCTTCTGAATTCCGCAATCTGATAAAATCTCCTGGTGATGAAATGTGGGTGGAATTTCCCTCAAACATCCAGTAAATTGTCTTCAATACCAACAGCTGTTTTTCCTTCACTAATAAAGTCCCTCCCTCCACTGACAGAAAGTTAAGTGTGATACTTAACGAAACCAATCAAGTAAACTGGGATGCTCCTATTGCTCAGTTTGGTTGACAGTAGACTCACACAATCGAGCCTTTAACATTCTTTACTTCTGTAACCAGTTTCTCCAAGCGCTGCTTCTGCCACAGGTTTTACTTTGTGTTTCTGCCACAAGACAGCAAAACTTAATTACACTAGCTTCTCCAGTTTCTGGTGTGTTTCTTCCTGTCTAATCCTTGTGTTTTACCCAGTCATGGTCACATATTGAAAAAACTGTTCCTTTGAGAAGAAAATTGTATCTGCAACAGAAGTATCATGCCAAATCACCAAGTCTGATGCTCAGACAGCCCTCTGAAAGCTTAGGAACACGTTCTGCTTTGTTTCTGTCAAAGAGGCTTCACAAATCTTTATCTTGCCCTTCGTTCTCTCTCCCCATCATCACCCTCTGAAGGACCTTCATCAGGATTCTACTTGCCTCCAGCTTTGGTACAAATCCTCAAATACAAGGTACTACTTGCACTTAGACTGTTCTGCTAACCTCCTCAATGAACCTTCCTCAAGCGTAAACATTCAGGATCCTTTGGTCACACTTGATTTCCGCACAGGGAAAAGAATGAGGGAAGAAGAAGAAATGTGTTTTCTTCCAGTTCTGTTCCCTGGACTGAAAAAGAAACTGCACCTGAACTTCCTGAGCATTCTTAACTTAGTCTCAAGATCTTCCTGGCAAAATTTCTATGGCAATTTGAGTTCCCATGGAAGCTGCTCCACTGGTTCACTTTTAAGGCAAACAGCTGTAAGTTTGCCATGTTTCCCATCCTCATTGCCTTACACTTCTGACCCAATTGATAAAAGCTACAATTAATATTGCTCCTGAACAAGATGCCACTTAGAAGACTATCCTACCACTAAAGTGAAAGTTTGCATCTTTCACCTCTCTCCTTTCCTCCTGATGGAAAAAGTCTATAATCTCATTAACTGCAACAGCTGTAAATAGTTGCTGCTCCAAAGCAGTCACACATGGCCTGGGATGGCCTTGCCTCCTTTTGAGTTTAAGCTGCAAGAACAATCATTCTCACCCAAAGTTGGTAAAGCCTTCTGTTCTTTAGCTCAATACATCCAAATTAACTAGTTCCCCCAAAACAAATCTTTTTGATACAGAGCTCCACAAACCTCCTTTTCGAGCCACAGTGTCCTACTCCCCCTCCCCAACTGCCAATGGTCTCTTCACACATTTTGAGATTTCCACGTTATTCTTCCCTGGATTGTGTCTTGAGTTATTCATCTTAATAGTTCCCCTGGACTCAGCCTGGAAACTCCCTTTAAGTCACTTGCTCAGTCATCTAATCATACCTTTAATCCTTCCTGACAGATCTAATCCCAACCAGCTACCCGAGCTGAGAGAAAGAAGGAAGCCTTGCCCTATCTAATTACATGTAACCGGTTCCATGCCCTTACAGAAATAATGGCATGGAATTCCTAGATCATCTTTCCTGATAGTAACTGTTCCACCAAGCACCTTTTTTTGTCCTGATGACCACTAAGACCATGGTTTTGTCCTTTCTACCTCTCCTTGAAGTTTGTGGCTTCCTAAATTATCTCCTTCAGCCTTTTCAGGATTTTAGGCTTTCATGAAAGGTCTCCAAAAAGATAGTCAAGGAGGAGGGAAAAAAAACCTAGTTTTTCAGCAAATTAACAAGCAAAAACATTAAGCTAAGGCTGAAAAATGTGTTTGATAATATATATGGGCAAAAAGTGACAGAATACTGCTATTATTCCCAAACACAAGATTTAAAAAAGCAAAACCACAAACAAAACAGCTTTAGACAACACACTTAATATTAAAAAACCTGTGACATTCAAAAAAAGTCCAGTTAGGTTTGTCATATACTCGGTCTTTTGGGGTTCTTTTTGCTCTCAGAAAAGGTCGGTTGCTTTTTAAATAGCATAAAGCAGGGGAGGAAAAAGACCAAATCTTTACAGCACAAAAATAAAGCAGCACAAGACTCAGTGGGGCATTCTGGTACAGTTCTAGACAAGTGTCATCGCAAGAGTCTGGGGCACCATTAGAAAACATCTGCTGGCAGGACAATCCTGCTGAATACCGAGAACAGGCCTAAAGACAGACTTGGGTGTCCAATAAAAACTGGAAGCGAGAACTGGAGAGAACAAGTAAATTTGGTTTTATATGAATGAGAAGGTTTTGTGTAGGAGTAGTAGTGGGAACAAAATTTCTTCACATTTTATTGTGTAATTTTGCTGTGTAGTAGTGTTTCAGTATGATTTATTGTGTAATGCTATTGCATAGCATCATTTGTTGAGCAACTTTGCTGCGTGGTATAGTTTTTTATTTAATGATATTGAACGTTAGGCAATGGTCTTGCATGCCATAATTTGTGTTTTCTGTTGAGCAACATCACTGCCATAGTTCTTGACAAAAAGGTGAATTGCATGAATTCACTTAACAGTGCTGAATTCATGATTTTAATACATATTCACTCAGAGACGGCAAACGGAGTAAATTATTTTTTTCTGAACGAAGACATAAGGAGAAAAGCAGCCAACTGAGTGGGTATTTAAGCAGAACTTAAGGCATTAAGATATGATTTTGTTAAATAGCAACTCAGCATTGCCCCATAAATGACACTTTCTTATCCAGAGCTACCTTGCAACCACATGGTGTGATATTATGCGTTTCGCATATCCATACCTGACTGTAAAAACTACAGGAGGACCTTGTTTTACATACGATTGGGCATAAACAAGAGCAGTAATGTGTGTCTGATGTGACTTAGGCTACATCCAAAAATATCCTTGCAGGGACCTCCTGAAATCCAGAACCCGAACAAGAAACTCCCCACCTCTTACACAAAATGCAACTGATTACTTCATGACAATGGAATCCCGCGTTAACAGCAACACTACTGAACTTGGAGCAAAAATTTTAAATTTTGCATTAGTAAATTAGTAAAAGACTTAAAAGCACATTTTAGATGCCATCACAGTGTCATCCTACTACTGCTTAACATTCTCCAAAGAAGCAACAGGAAGAAATAAAAGTTTGCTGTATATGTAGTATTAATGAAGTTACTTATCTTTACATTCTCTACACAAATTTGCCTTTTCATCCTCCTTTTTTTTTTTTTCCCTTCTCTGATCATTTTTGCTTAAAACAAACATGGTCTACGTACAGACTTAAAACAACACATTTGAAGTTCAGGAAATACATCGAAACATGAAGTCTTTTTCCAAACAAATAAAGTAATCCATGTCAACTTTGTACCCACATCTGTTTTTATATCCATCTGAAAATGCTAATGATTGGCTAGAACTGCATCTCTTTCATGCATTACCTGGCAGTTTACAAACAATTGTATGTTGCAAGAGGCAGAGAAAGAGAGCAAACACTGGTAGATTACAATGCAGTGCTGCTGCAAGCATTTTTATTTGATCTCATATTCTGGCAGGTTTTAAATACAGAGAAAAAAATATGCATGCAGGCTTAATTTTTAAAATATGGCAAAAACCAGAAGATAGGCTAGGAAGGCAAATTGTGGAAAAAGGGAGCTCCCTCCATCTATAACATCAGATTAATTTATTATCTGACAGATGGCTGAAGGGAGGGTGGCGGAAAAGGCAAGACTGCTGATGCAGTGAGCTTCCCGTCTGTAATGAAGGCTCCACATTCTCACTTATCATACTGCCACAAAATGTGTCCATAGTTGCAGTCACTAGAGTTTTTCCTCCATGTATTTCTAGGTTTAAATCAAAACAGCCTAGACCTCGTCGCTGCGTGGACAACTTAAAAAATGAAGAAAACATCCAGAGAAGTGATTCTTCTGACACCTGCCCAAGGCTACTCACAATAGCAACTATGAAAGCTGCGACTCTACCCCGCTCATTTCATTTGACCAACTAGAGAGAGACATCCACGCTGACCAACACTTCCAGAGCTACTGGTCATTGCAGCAATTCACAATACCCGTTGCAGTCCCAGCACCGAAAGCTGCTTTTACACGTTTCTCCATATTCCAAGACATTTTCTCTTCCTTCAGCATCTTCCACGTTGCAGTCATGGGGCGCCAATACAGAAGTGGAGCACATTGGAGACGGAAAACAGCAGAACCGAC
Organism: Steatornis caripensis; assembly: GCA_013398225.1. Lineage (NCBI taxonomy): Eukaryota > Metazoa > Chordata > Aves > Caprimulgiformes > Steatornithidae > Steatornis > Steatornis caripensis. Next base: position 513,566 of record VZSC01002772.1, on the reverse strand, counting down.
ACAAACGCATTTAGTATTAAACGAAAAGCTCCTGCACGGACGGCGACAATCGTCTCCTCATTTAGTCTGCCGAACTCCACGCGGTGCTGTCACAGGATTCCAACCTGCGGCCGAAGCCAAAGGCCGCCGAAGCCAAAGGCCGCCGCACCGGCACGAATTCCCGGAGGGCCTCGCTTGCCTCCGACAGCAGGTTCCCGTATGACCACCCGACGGCACGCTGCGGCGAGACGGACCCAGAGGAACGGCGGCTCCGGGAAGCGGATTTGGCCGCGTCCAGCCCGCAGGCGCCCGGGGACACCCTCACCTTGCCGCGGAGAGCTGCCCCACGCACCCCGCGCCGTTACACGGGATTAAGGCGGATAAACAAACAAAGCACCCAAGCGCGCCCAGAAGGGCGAGGAGGAGAAGCGGGCGCGGAGGGGCCCGGCCTGCCGCCCACCCCACTCCCTCGCCGCCGCCGCGGTCCCAGGCCC
>VZSC01002772.1:481207-512127 GCA_013398225.1 Steatornis caripensis | reverse complement strand
GGGGGGGGGGGGGGGGGGGGGGGGGGGGGGGGGGGGGGGGGGGGGGGGGGGGCGGCCGGCGCGGCGGCGGCCGCCGGCTTCGCAGCACTGGCAGCAGTGCCGTCCGCAGCGCGCGGTGCGGCGCGCTCGCGTCACGTGACCGCCGGCTCGCTGCCCGACAGCGGCTGCCCGCGGGGTGTGCGGCGGACGGGACCGGCTGCGCAGGCGCACTGAGGGCGGCCAACGGCCTCCCGGCTGAGGGGAGCGCGGCGGGAGCAGGTGCAGGGCGGCTCGGCGGCCGCTGGCGTTCTCTCGGGGAACCTCTCGCCTCCCTCAGTGGCCGTCCGGGGTGGAAAATACGTCCTTGTTGTCTTAGTTTGCCTTTTATTTTCAAGTAGGTATGTTTTTACCAGACGAGGGAATAAATATTTCAGTCAACTTTTATTTTCTTTCTTCCCTTTCTAGCAGTTTGGGTCTTTCTTCTTCTCTCTGTCTCTTCTCACCCTCCCACCCACCTTGACGGCCAGGCCAAGGCACTGGTGTGAGCAGTGCTCACTTCACCTCACACTATTCCTCCTGAGGGATCGGCTTTTCAGCCGCACGCCCCGAGAAGCCTCTGCTAAAATCCCTTCCCGTCCCAGCGCCGATAAAACCAGCCAGCGCAACAGGATCTCTCACTCTCTCCCAGACCCGCCAGCAGTGGCTGGCAAACGCGCCCAGCCTCGTTCCTCCAGGTGCCACTGAGGTGCCTGTCGCACGCGCAAGCTCCCCACTCCATCTCGACCTTTATGGTCACTTCGGGGCACAGGGAGTTTCACCCACCCGGAGCATTCCTGGACGCTGCAAGAGAAGGAGCCTCCGTGGCAAAGGCAGGCAGGGCTGTGGGTGCAGTCCCGCTTCATCCGTCCTGCACCCTACATTTCAACTCTAGCAAACCCTCTGCCTGGTGTGGGTGCACCAGCTGCTCGTCACGCCCTTTGCCTCTTATCTCCTGCCAGCTTTCTCTCCCTCCCTCTCCCATGATCCGCATAGTGCAAATAGATGCATGACACCCTCAGGATCGGTTTCCCCACTGAGGGACAAGAGGGGAGCTGCTCCACCCGAGTTGCGAGCTTTCCTCCTCGCAGACAGCAGATCAGATGGTGTCTGCCTCTCCTTCCCCCAGTGCACCAGTACCTGTGTCACTCGTTGTCACTTGGACTTGGTGAGCACTCCTCCTGGTGAGCCACCCTCTGCTCAGGTCCTGGACTGCCCTGGCAGCTGCGATCCCAGCCCTATGGACGGGAGAGGTGCGCTGGCCATGACCGGTTACTCCACCGCGAGCAGAGCTGCTGCGCCTGGATCTTGGAAACCAGCAGGCATTTGGGAGTAGGGATCGCCTGCACCGGGCAAAGGAAAAGGAGCTATGTCAACCTTTGGAGGCCTGGATGGACAGGGCAGTCCAACTTTATCCCAATACTGCCTGAAAGTCAGAGCTGAAGCAAGGCTACTGCATGCTGATGTATGGACAGCTGCTACCTCTCTCACGTGAGAAGAGTCAATCAGAACTGTATGAATTGCACTGACTTGAATTACATTTTGTTTTGGTGGCACTGATCATGGCAGGAGGTCCGGTGAGAGCTCTGAAATGGATCTGTCACTGAGTAGGGCATGGTGAACACCAACCTGCTTCCAAAGTTGCAGGCAAACAGCGTAGGGTTAGCTGTGGTTCCTGTGCCTCTTTCAGGTGAAACCACCGCAGCAGATTGTTGGGCAGTTAGAATCTTGATGTGTGTTTGGCATCATCTAAAGCACAGCTTCCGAACTTTTTTTTTAACGCTATCATTTAAATCAAAAGGAAACCAGAAGAATGAGTCATAATCCTCAGATTGGTGTATGGCCATTTGCCTTGGCCACATATTTGAAACAGAATGGGCTGCTGAATGAATGAAAATGGCAAAGGATTGCCCTCCGCTGCTGTTCTTGACGCTAGGGAAGATGTGGACTAAGCAGAATGCCACCAACACAAGGAGTAAAGATGGAGAGCCTACCCAAGAATAAAAAAAGGAATCAGCAATATTAATCCATCTTAATAACATTTTTTATTTATATTATACCCTAGCTTTACTTCTTTATTAAAATGATTAGTTATTTGTTCCATGGAAGTCATTTTTGCACAGTTGACACTGATAATTATTGTTTATAAAATATTTACACAATCCAGTTTATTGTTTCATCTATTTCAGATTAGATGACTTTTCCTTGATTGCAATGAATTCCTTTAAATTGGCAATATGATTGTACATAGATAATTTTACAGAGCAATTAAATCTTGAGAAGAGCCACAACAGAGATGCAGAGCACGGAGAACAGGGAGAAGATGAACAATCTAACCAGAGTAACTTAAGTGCCTCAAGCACTGACATTGGCTTTAGAAAATGTGATTGAGTTTATGACAAACTATTCACATTCATTTAACTTTCAGCCTGCAAGCCTGCGGAGATGGTCTTAAAATTAGGTCTATGTCTGAGAGCTTCCAAACACATCCCAGCTAGTTTCCTACGCTTGTGCGCCCAGCAGGATATGGTGGTTCTAAGCAAGTTGCGACCCATGTCTTGTACTTAAAGAGAGCAGGAGGAAGGTATCCGAGGGCTTAGCATCAAAGCAGCCTCTGAGGAAATCTGCAGCATGGTAGTCATAAAAAGATGGATTTTTAGTATCATTGATTAGCCGGTGTTGTCAGCCTCTACTTGGTAATATACACGTTCCTAAAGCCTGGACATCTCACATGGGCAAACTTAATCTGGAAAAGGGAGGCCTGTGGCACCTGACCCCAGAGGAGCACGTGAATTCCCAGCTGTGCTCCGGCCATTTGCCCAGTGCTCCAGGGTGCTTGTGCTGGCAGCGGGGAAGCCTGCATGCTTCAGGAACGGTGCAGAAGGTAACAGGAAGCTGTGGGACAGCCTGCCCCAAGAAAGGTCTCCTCCCAGATCCCATTCAAGGCTTGCTTATACTCTGAGAGACAAACCGTTAGTGTTCATTCGAGATCTTGTAAAAAAACAACTAGATATCTCATTTCACAACTATTTCAAGCCATTTTCTGTTTCTTCATGACACAAATAAATAGCAATAGAAATGTGACAAAGTCCAGATGGTCAATGCATGTAGTAATGCACGTGAAAGCACATTTATTCATTAATTTCAGTGAAGCATATTCTACTGTAATGTTTTATGAATTAGCAGATGCTTCTGCACTAATTGAAAGCATTCCCACTTGGGTTTTGCTTCAGGTTAGCAATGAGATTGTTGTAAGGAGAAAGTGAAATACAGGTGTGCTAGATAATATTTGTGAAGTGCAGCAGGAAGAAAGTAGTCAGAGCTTTGTATGTTGCCACCAGTGATCCCTCCAGGCAGCTCACCACAAGATAAAACGATAAAAGTGCTTAGATCAATGCATTTGACAGAAGATCTAAATGTTACCCCGTGTGGTAAGGGACAACGTATTCACTTACCGGTAAAGAAGGCACACAAAGTATTATATGCACTAAGCATGACCAAGTAAAATTGTTTGGAAGACCTTAACTTTAGGAAAGTATGTGTTTTGATCACTTTAACTATTGAACCATCACATTTTTTCATTTGATTCCACCAATGTTTTAAGAGGGAAAATAATGAAATAAATCAGCGCATCAATTTGCAGTCTATGGGATTTTCTTGCACAGCCTGTCAAATGTGTGTGCTTCTTGCACTGAAGCTTTCTAGCTGATATGCCTTATGAAGGCTGCTAGCTGTGCAAAAAAAGCTTGTGTGATCTTTGAATCAACAAGTGCAGGCTTAAGTGTATGCATATGCAATAGCACAACTGCTGTCTGCTTCAGTACAGAGGCCGGCTTAAGGTAGCTTTATACTATACATGCTTAAAAGAGGCCGTTTTCAAATCACCATAATTTTTTTTAAATAATAACATTAAAACCAACAATGTGTCTTTCAGCACTAATTAATGTTTTTCATTTATTACGTAACATGTTGTTAACTCCATAATTTGAGGTGGGGTAACTCAGGCACCCAGGGATTACACAGCTTTTGCACAAGGAGTCTTCCATAGGATCTGAAATAGATCCAGCTCTTTTGTCTTCTAAACCATCTGCTAGATGCCACCTGTCCTTTCATACATTGAGCTGCATCAAAACAGTCTTTTTCCAAACCAAATATATTGGAATGATGAATCAGAAAGTATACGGAGATGCTAATACTCAGTGCAGGCTTTGGCCAAAACTTACGTTCAATGTAGCTCCCACTAGGTTCCACCTCACTTGCATCTGCCAGCACCAGCACTGAATTTGATTTCTGGTCTGTACCAACTTCATGTTTTGAGTATCAGCCATTCTTGTCCTCGCTCTATCTGAAATATCAGAATTAAAGTATGTTTAATATCCTGGCTTAAGTACTTGAGGGCAAGATCGAGCAGAGAGAATTCCTAGTGAAGCAAATGCAACTTTTGTTTCTACAGGACTCTATACATGTATTGACATTTCTTCTCCATCTTTCTATCCCAAAATTTGGTCTCAAGAAGACCAGGGAAGTGGTAGACAGCTTTCTCCCAAGCTACATCAGATTTTATTCCCAAGTAAATATAACTATGTTTTAACAATCATTATGTTTACAGGTTTTAAACTGTAGAACTAACCCCATTTACTGCGAATCTGGACAGTGACTGAAGTGTTCACCTGCAGCGCTGGGCTGCATCCAACTTAAACTGCTGCTGTTCTGTACTGCTCCAGAAGAGGAGCCATTGATCCAGGGCTTCCCAGGCCCATCCTGAGAGATTAATTTATAATCAATTCCTCTGTGGGAGATTTCACCCTAACCAAGAAGCTAACGTGTAATACACAGTATGTGCGGATGTGTTGTATACTCAGCAGATACATGTTCATAGCTTTACCCGTGTTTCAACTTCCTTTTAAAAATGAGTGTTTCACAGACACAAGGATGATAAAAACCTGTATGCATACTATCTCATTCTGCCTTACTGATACTTTTCTTACATGGTTTCTCATGCTTTTACACAGCTAAGATTTTTATCTGCAGTGGTATCTGTCACAGCATCTATCATTTGTGAGGTGTGGCAAGCATGCTTTTGCAATGAGGGCTTCATATGTGTACATGCTGGAGAATGGCTATGCCAAACTATCAGCTGATGTTTTGAGGGCACTATGTTGAAATGACAGCAACATGTATAGTCAGATCTGCAGCATGTCGCCAACTACCAAATCCGGCCTTTTCCATAGGTGTGTGTCACTGCTGCTGCACCCACTTCACTGGGTGTGTCAGCCTCCCGAAGGCGTGTAGCTGTTTGTAGGGATGATTTTGCACCTTTGCTTCTGCACCAGTAGTGGCCTGAAATGTAGGGCATAGACCCCTGCAGAAGTCGCTTATAGCAATATGGTTAGGTGGAGGGGTGCCGATTACACAAGCTGTGTGCTATTACGCTGTCTCCGGCTCTAACTGTGTGAGTAGGGGTGCTAACGATGGTGCTGGGCATACCCTTTATCTGTGTGATGTATAGAGGACAAAATTGAGGTAAAGGAGCTACATAAATGCTGTGTCAGCCTCTGGGCCTCTGAACCAGTGTGACCTTGCGCACGCTCCACCTTTCTCTCTGCCAGGCGGATATTCTGTGGATCTGTACGCTCTTGATGGACAGCCCAAATGCCAGTCCTCATTAGAGGCTCGCATTTTTCTAGCCGCAGAAGATCATGTGGAAGTATTTGCCACAGGGTTATACATTTTATAAACAGCAGGTTAGCCATATAACACCCCACTGAGATAAGCATGTGTTATTAACTACATTTTACGTGTGGTGAAATCAAGCCTAGAGAAAAGCATTGCTGGTTCCAGCTCTTTGGAATGGAATAGAGCAAAATCATTGGGATCTCCCTTAAGTTAGCCAAGTCTTGTCCACTCACCGGTATAAACCCGTGGTTCGTTGGTCTTTTCAGTGCCATATTCAGGCATGATTGTTTAGGTCATGAGCCTCAGGACCCTTTTTGGAAAGAACCTGAAGATCCAGTAGGTAGTTGTAGGGTAGACAGACACATGTAAAACAGAACATTTCCTATGCTTCTTGGCAAAATTCCAAATTTCTCCTTAAACATCTGAGAGTTTTCTTCTATGTTTTCATGCTCTAAAGCTTTTTAGTTGGCAGGGTTCTCAACAGAAATTTTGGTAGTACTTGTGTGTGTGTATATAACACAAAGGTGTTTTAGGAGAACAAAGGAAGACCAGAAAAAGATAATACAAAATAAGAATATTTAGTGGCTGCAATCAGAAAACCAGCCATTACCTTGTGAAGGACCTTGAAACTGTCTTCTACAAGCTCCTGTCCACACTCAGCCCAGGTTGCCACACGTCCATCTCTCCGGCCGGGAAATCCCCAGGGAGGGCTGCTGTGCAGGCACACAGTACTTCCTGCTGGGTTTTGCACTGCCTGTTGCAGGGTGTTGTGGCGCTGGGCTTGGTGTTTTCCTGTGAGCCATTCATTTTAGTGCAAGAGGCAATTAATACTTGGGAAGATTTTACTGGAATTATGTGAAGTCACCTGTCCCCAAGGTAAGAGTCACAACTCTTCATGGCAGCTAAATGGATTCCCAGAAGGAAAGGTGACACCCTAAACTGTGATGCTTTTTAAAAGGCAGCTATTGCGTATGAGTAGGTGCACTAAATATGCACATTTTATCTGCTGTGCACATGGTATCAACCCCGCATCTAGCCACAAATCTGTAATTTGCCTCAGATCCTATCTCAAAATTTTAGGTCTTATCTATGTAATGTAGCAGGATGCTCAAAAACAAAACCCTGGAAGCCTGACACTAGAAGAGGATCTGTCTGTTAGAGGCAATATTAAAGTATGGCCAAATGGCAAAGACTAACCAGATACTGTAATATCTGCCCAAAAATAATAGGAATGGAGGCACTTAAGCTCTGTGTCTGAATTACCTCAAATAGTCACAAAGCAACAGTTGAAACAAGTCTTCAGCTTGTACAAATGAATGGGACTCCGTGGACTTCATCAGAATTTTTACGGACATCTATTTTATGGTGGGTATCCATAAAGAAATACCAACAGAAGCGTAATACTTGCCTCTTCATTGAGAAAGTGGCAACTGAAAATGTGAGGGAGGCCAAAGATGCTGCACTAAAAGAGCACGATAAAATGTTTATAAGTATATTGACATACTCTGAGGATCAGTTTATTGATACATATCGGCATGAGAAAATGTATATATTTTAAAATAAACTTGTTTGATAATAAAATTTGGTTTTATTTCTTCCTAGCTGTTTCTAATAACGAAAGACATCTATTTCCAAATAGGGCTTTGACAGTGGAACAGTGTGTGCCCTCCAGAAGTTCGCAGATGATATCCAACTGGGGGGAGCAGTTATTGCACTGGAGGATATCGCTGCCATTGGAGGTAACTTGACAAGCTGGAGAAATGGACAAACATTTTGAAATTCAACAAGGGAAAATGCAGTCCTGTGTCTAGAATGGAATAACACCCTGCAGTAGTACAGGGTGGGGACTGAGCCAGAAAGCAACTTTGCAAAAAGAGACCTGGGGGTCCTTCTGGGCAACAACCTGAACATGCGCCAGCAGTGTGCCTTTGCATCAAAGGTGGTCAAACACATACTGGGCTGCAATAGCAAGAGTGTAGCCAGGAGGACAAGGGAGGTGCTTTTTTCCCTCTCTTTGGCATCTGCAATGATGTGTGCAGTTTTGGGCTCCCCACTACAAGAAAGACTTAGACATACTGAGTCCATTGGAGGTCAACCAAGATGGTCAGGGGCTCGAGCATGTGATGTAGAAGGAAGGACCGAGTGAGCTGAGTTAGCTTAACCCAGAGAACATATGGCTTCAGGAAGAACGTGTTGCTATCTACAGCTGCCTCCTGGGAAGGTGCAGAGAAGACAGAGCCAGACACTCCTCAGAGGTGCACAGAGGAAGGAGTAGAGGCAATGGGCAGAAGTCACAGCTGAAAAAAAGATATTCAGAACCCAACCAAAGTTGACAACTAATGAAAGGGATTGGAATCTGTAGCTCGTGGGACAAGAGTAAATGTACTTCTTGTAAGACTGTAAAAATGTCCAAGTAAAGGTAGGCTATGTCTGGTAGAAACCGAGAGCAGAATAGAAAGTAACAACAGGAGAAGTCAATGAACAGTAATTCTCCAATAGCCTTCCCTAGCTGCTAGTGATCTGTGAGTATTTGATCCATTTTTGAAATGAGTTTTACGGGCATCCTTAAATGACAGGAAACTCAGCCATATTTCAGCACCAAAGAACTCTGTCTGAAATATTAGAAAGGGAATTTTAAAAAAAGCATTGATTATGTTAGGACTGTATGTACCTACTTGGTAGCATAACATTCTGGGGAAGGAAAATAGTTTCTTTACTATTCTAAGAAAGTTTTTAGTATGTTAGAGAAACTATAGATGACTCAATTTATCTGTATTTTCCACAATCCTTTAAAAAGATCAGTTGTTAAAGTGTATTCAAAAAAAAAGTTGCTGTAATGCAATATAACAACATACATCAGACACTAGGTAAAGGGGGGAAAAAAGTAATAATGAACAGTTAACTCTGAACATGAAAATGACTATCATACGCCCAAAAGCTAATAGATGTACATACATAGTAGCATTCGTTGTACCAGCATGCTCTAGAAAGGGCATCTGTAGGTACAGGGCTAGCTCCAGGGGTGTATTCAAATTCCACACAGGCTATTTAGCTACAGAAAGGAAATCATAATTCTAATTTTTTTTACAGTTTAACACAGTACAATCTCGGTACCTAAGGAACAATGCCCCATAGGGCAGTATCTTATAAGAGGATCTGTCTCCTCTCTTTTGCTGACGCAGGGATAAGGGAGCGCACCGGATAATTCTTCCAAGATGCAGGTCCATGCATAACCCAGTGCCAGCCCAGAACGGGTCAGTGGCTGCAGCACAGAGTCCTCATGTGGTCCTCGGACCTGCTGGTTATCGTGTCAAGAAGCAGCTGAAGCATCCGACTTGGCTGCTGTCACCATCTCTGCTCTCTTTTCAGCCCAGACTGGCTGCCTATCAAATAACCTCCATTTAACCTTCTGCAGCAAACCAAAAGGGAAGTCGTATCTTTGGTCTCTGTAGCATACAAGAGTTTCCATTTCTCTTCTATTTTGAATTAAGTACTTAAGAGTTGTTATTTATCATCATTTTTTCCTGTCTAAATGTCCCATTGCTGCTTTTAACTGCCTATTATACTTTCTCTGCCCTATTGTAGAGATCAGTCTATTGTCAGTAATTTCTTCTCCGTGTAGGTATGCATACGTCTTCATTTAGTAACATCCTGATTTTTTATTGTATTGCAAACCAGATTAATCTTATTTTGACTGTTATTGTTAGGCATATATTCCAGATGTTATATCATTCACCAAAGATTTTGCAAGTTTTCAGTATTTTTTTAGAAATGGGAATGCCAGATCTGTGCATGGTATCTCAGAAAAGGTCTTACTACTTACAGCTAGTGGTTCCATTTGCAGTTACCCTTTCCGTACTGTCAATTAACTACTTGTTAATCCATATAATTTAAATAAAGTAATTTTTGCATCTCTAATTTTTTTCTTAAACTCATTCAGTTCAGGTGCCTACAGAAGCTTTATGTTATATACTAGTACCATTACTTTTATTGGTCAGACTTTTGATCTTCAAATAGCAAGCCTATCTGACAAAATCTATGTTTCATAATACCAGATTGATGGACATTAATTGCTTACACATTTAGTTTTCTTTCTCATGGCATCCTATTTTTGCTTTTTTAATTGAGTCCTGAATCCATGTCACGTGAATGAGTTACAAGTTTGTGAAATCGACCAATGTAACATTTAGACATGTTGTCTCTAATGCACTTGAAATTCGTGAGTGTTTCAAGATTAGAGAAAAATCAACTTAAATATTTGAGTTATTTGACCAACTGCTTTAATATTTTAATACTCTTGGACAGTGAGTTCTCCATTCCTATGTTTTTTTAAATATTACCAATATAATTAAAGATCTGTGTCCAGTTAATTTTAATATTACTTCCAGTGTTTCAAGTGTGATAACTTTACTTAGTGACTTGTGAAGTGGCTGGGTGAGATGCAAATTGTATTCCCTTCCATGTGTATTGCATTTAATGTGTCAGAAATCACAGAAATGTGTTTTGTATGCAACTAAAAATGAAAACTCTTCCTAGCTGTATTTTGTCTTTTTTTTTCTGATACGTGCAAAAGTATCCTAGAATGCAGGTTACAGTGTGACGTGTCCTGAGCTATACTTCCAGTATATGCTGTCTCACAGTACATCATACAGGATTTATGATCTGTTAATGTTAATAATCCCAAATTTGCTCACATTCATGAATCATACAGATAAAACATACTGACTGTAAAGGAATATTTGTGAATGTACAGGTATGATAATAATCACAAATATGATACTGTATATGAATTGCAATATTGTGATTAATAAAAGTAACAATAGTAGTAACAATACAGCCAGAATATCCCTCGTGGTCATCACAGGAGTGTTTGCAAGACTGCTTTATTTAGTAAATCAAACACTAAACCATATATAGCATATATAGCAACTTTTATTGCCAGTTGTCAGATTCCCTATGAATGTATAGGGTTTTTTCCTGCATTACAGGTGTTACAATTTAGGGCTGGGCTGGCTATTAAAGAGATGACAGATGCTCTCTATTAACCCTTTCCATCCCTGGAAGGGGAAGGGAAAGAGAAAAGGGAGAGAGGCTTATGGGTTGGAAAAGTTAAAACAGCTTTAATATAACAAAGTATAAGAAGTAATAGAAAAAGTAATTAAATATATACAAATATATGCAAAATCAAAATCGAGCTCCCCCGATGACGATCGTGTCATGCAGATGCTGCAGGGCTGGCTCTGGGAAAGTCACAGACTGGACTTGGCAGCAGATGGGAACTGGATTCAGAAACACACAGGTTATGATCGAAGGCAGAAGAATCAGAGTTGTCCTCAGACACTGGCCATGGAAGAAGAGAGCTTGACCCTTGTCATCGCTCAGCTTTACACCGAGTATGATGCGTATGGGATGGAATACTGCATTTGGTCAGTTTTGTGTCACCTGTCCGGCCCGCTCCTCCCTGCAGGAGGTGTCACAGGTGTGACCACTTCTCTGCTCTTTCAGTTCCGGCACATAAGAAAGTTAGCTGAAACGAATAGTGACCCTGGTTTCCATAGGAATATGTATAAGCAAGAGCCTTCCTGCACACCATTCATAGTTACTCCAGCAATAACTATAAACATTGAGCATTATCACTCCTAGAAGCAGACACTGTCTGAAAAGCATGCTGTTAATTTCAGAGAGTGCAGCCTCTTAGAAGAGACTTAACTGAAAAGTAAAATTACGAAAAAAGAAAATTGGTTCTGACCTAGCTCAAACCAGGACAACAATATTAAACATGTCAGAACAGATTTCAGTATATGCTAAAATGTGAATATTCTGTATGTCTAGCCCATGTATGATTGGAATTTCATCCATGAGTGGAATACATCCAATGTGTAACAACTATGGATTATAGGAGGTTTAAAAATATTCTATTAATTTAAAATAATAATAGTTTATCTCTAATGCCATAGCAACAAGAAATTCTGGAGCTTGTATGCTAGAAATCACTTACACCTACAGCAAGGACACAGCCCTTACCATAAAGGCCTTGCAACATAGGCTTGAATAAAAATACCTTATAGGCAAGTCATATATTAGCAGTTTCAAAACACTCTGACACGCTTGTGTGAAAAATGCTTTGGCCATGGGAGGGGAGACTAGGGAAAATGGCATCTTGTCCATGTTATGAGTAGAGACTTCCAAGAAAATATATCTATATAGGTATTATAGTGACCTACAATAATGATTCACTGATCTTGCTGCTGTTTAAATAGGTACCTGAGGTGATTCCACTTCCTTCACCTCTTCCTACTCCTCCTTTCCTTTTTCCAAACGTGTGCTCAGCTTTGATGTTAAGTTTAAATAGATTCTTGCCACCTATTCAATTTCTGTGGTTCGGGCTTGTCATGCGTTCACCAAAGAAACCTGAGCTCATGCCTGCAGGACTTGGACTTTCCAGGTGATTCTCCCGTGTTGTGTCTGTACACTAACAGCACAGTGTAATAACCACCCACACGTGCAATAATAGAGCTGGGTACACACTTGTATAATTTCTGTTATGTGGCTGTCCAACTTGACTTAAAGGATGTGGTGGGTACGATGCATATTATCATTGTATATAGGTGAAATTTCAGCCTTATCATTTTTATGAATAAATAATACATAGCAGCAGTCAATTGAGCAAAATGGTAAGTCTGTGATTAATCTCACTTTACTTTGTGTGCCTGCGTATCTTCTATGATCTACTCTAAGTTTCATAGCCAGTGGGGGGAAATAGACACTTGCAGAGGAAGATGCATTCTACCACCCTCAGATAAAACAAGCCACTGCCTGAGCTTTTCTGTCTCTGTTGATAATATAAAGAGCCTAGAACAGTGACTAGGCGAGACAGATACCCAAGTGTTAGATGACTAAAGAAAATTAATCCCACTCTTATACATAGTTTAGGTAAACTCCAGCCATTCTGAGCCAGTGTGTATATTCTCTATGTACATACAAGCAGAAAGTGCTGTCCTCTTATGAATAATAAGAATAATTTTCTCGTATCTATCTCATTCACCCCAGGATATCCTCTGTGTGCTTTATAAACATTAATTAATGTGGCTTCATAACAATCTCGTGAGGAAAGAATTGCCCCCAATTTAGAGATGAAGAAATGTCACCGTCGCATGCTTAAATAACTTGTCCCAGGTTGCACAGAAAACCAGCAGCAAAAATGTAAATACCAGAGGATGCCCCGCAATCATAGCCCAAAGATAAGGTAATCATAAGGTGTGGCTCCCCAGTCAATACAAACAGTGTAATATGGTGCTTGCTTCTGCCCTGTTCAAAGTAAATAGGTTGAGGTGTGGTGTGTACAGGGTAATTTCTGATGTGTTCACATCAGTCGTACGTTAAACTCAGTGCAGATGTAGCCAGACTGACTAAAGACAGAATGTCAGGGCAAGGGTCAAATACCCGTTCCACGTGGTTGAGACATTTCTGTGTCCATACAACTCTGCGGAATCCAATGTTTCAGCAAAGAAACACAATTTGAGAGCAGTCCTGTGGAGAAGGGCTTGGAGGTACTGGTGGATGAAAAGCTCAACATGAGCGAGTATTGTGCACTCCCAGCCCAGAAGGCCAGCCGTATCCTGGGCTGCATAAAAAGAAGTATGACCAGCACGTTGAGAGAGGGGATTCTCCCTCTCGACTCCACCCTTGCGGGAACTCACCTGGAGCACTGCATCCTGTTCTGGGGTCCTCAGCGCAGGAAAGACATGGGCCTGTTGGAGCAAGTCCAGAGGAGGGCAACGAAGATGGTCAGAGGGTTGGAATACCTCTCCTATGAAGAAATGCTGACAGTGTTGGGGTCCTACACGCTGGACAAGGCTTAGGAACAGCTGGGGAGAAGGCTAGTTGTTCCAGACTGAAAGGGGGACAGGGAGCATTTTAGGAGCTTGCCAGTGTAGATTATTTCAGTTCAGGATTGTGGAACATTCCCTGATGCCCATAGGGACTACTAACGTCAGGTGTTGTTCATGCCTTGAGTAGGCTTCACATCATGACTTCCAAGGTTATCGTCAATNGTTGCACAGAAAACCAGCAGCAAAAATGTAAATACCAGAGGATGCCCCGCAATCATAGCCCAAAGATAAGGTAATCATAAGGTGTGGCTCCCCAGTCAATACAAACAGTGTAATATGGTGCTTGCTTCTGCCCTGTTCAAAGTAAATAGGTTGAGGTGTGGTGTGTACAGGGTAATTTCTGATGTGTTCACATCAGTCGTACGTTAAACTCAGTGCAGATGTAGCCAGACTGACTAAAGACAGAATGTCAGGGCAAGGGTCAAATACCCGTTCCACGTGGTTGAGACATTTCTGTGTCCATACAACTCTGCGGAATCCAATGTTTCAGCAAAGAAACACAATTTGAGAGCAGTCCTGTGGAGAAGGGCTTGGAGGTACTGGTGGATGAAAAGCTCAACATGAGCGAGTATTGTGCACTCCCAGCCCAGAAGGCCAGCCGTATCCTGGGCTGCATAAAAAGAAGTATGACCAGCACGTTGAGAGAGGGGATTCTCCCTCTCGACTCCACCCTTGCGGGAACTCACCTGGAGCACTGCATCCTGTTCTGGGGTCCTCAGCGCAGGAAAGACATGGGCCTGTTGGAGCAAGTCCAGAGGAGGGCAACGAAGATGGTCAGAGGGTTGGAATACCTCTCCTATGAAGAAATGCTGACAGTGTTGGGGTCCTACACGCTGGACAAGGCTTAGGAACAGCTGGGGAGAAGGCTAGTTGTTCCAGACTGAAAGGGGGACAGGGAGCATTTTAGGAGCTTGCCAGTGTAGATTATTTCAGTTCAGGATTGTGGAACATTCCCTGATGCCCATAGGGACTACTAACGTCAGGTGTTGTTCATGCCTTGAGTAGGCTTCACATCATGACTTCCAAGGTTATCGTCAATATGCCAAACCCTGCGAGCACCACAGCTCCAGCAAATGTGCAATGGTCACAGCACAGGGGAGGGCAGGCCTCAGGAGCAGAAGGATGGGCAAGACCCTTCAGGGGCGGTGGCCGTGGAGAAGGAGGGAAGGAGAGAAGGAGAGGGGCCGTCCCCAGCAAACTTTTCAATGTATAGTGAGGGTGACGTTGATGGTATGGAATACTGCTGCTGGCCAGCCTGGGTCAGCTGCCCTGGCTTTCGCTCCTCCTAGGCTTTTGCACCCGGCTAACTCAAAACTGCTAAAAGATGTTGATCACTATGGAAACCCGCAGATCATGGCTGCTCACGAACTATAACAAAGTGTCTTTCCAACTTTATTCCCACCAAATCGGGTGCTGCAGTCTTCTAAAAAATGCAGCTTTCCTGAATAGAAAAAACATTCTATGATTCCATTCCAACAAAACCAGGAAAACTGGTAAATTAGGAGAATGATAAAACAATATTTAGTTGAGATAATTATTTTTTCATTAATAAACTCAAATTTTTACATCTGGAAGTTGCAGGAGATCTCTGCTCTATTGATGATTTCCAGAAAATTCAGGAGAAATGAAGTAATTCTACTGTTATTTTGTCAGTGCTCAAAAAGCAACTAGAATGAAGTAATTACAGGATGGCCAAACAGGTAGCAGTCCTGAGAAAAACAAAGTAAAGAGCTTAGAACCTTGATGTATCTTGGAAAACTCTGAGATTTATATGAATTTTAAGGCAAACTCAAAACTATGACGCTATTGCAAAAAGTAATTATTCTATCTTCATATATAAAAATCAGCGATGCTGGTGGCACCTCTATGATAACATATTTAAGAAGGATAAAAACCACTGTGAAGCAGCAGCTGTGTGAGAGGAGTGAGGAAAATGAGAGTGCAACAGCCCTGCAAACACCAGGCTTGGTGAAGAAGGAGGGGGATCTGGCGCTCCAGGCACAAGAGTGGAGATTCCCCTGCAGCCCGTGGTGCAGAGCATGGTGAGGCAGGCTGTGCCCCTGCAGCCCATGGGGGTCCATGGTGGAGCAGATCTCCACCAGCAGCCCACGGAGGACCTCAAGATGGAACAAGATATGACTTCAACGAAGCTGCAGCTATGGAGAGCCCATGCAGCATCAGGCTCCCAGCAGGACCTGCGGCCCATGGAGAGGAACCCACACAGAAGCAGGTTTTCTGGCAGGACTTATGACCGCATGGGGGACCCATGCTGGAGCACTCTTTTCCTGAAGGACTGCACCCTGTGGGAGGGAACCATGTTGGAGAAGTTTGTGAATGACTGCAGATTCAGCTCCTGTCTTTGGCTTTCCTAATTCCATACCTGCATGCTCAGTCATGTCTCTATGCTCCTCCTGAG
Organism: Steatornis caripensis; assembly: GCA_013398225.1. Classification (NCBI taxonomy): domain Eukaryota; kingdom Metazoa; phylum Chordata; class Aves; order Caprimulgiformes; family Steatornithidae; genus Steatornis; species Steatornis caripensis. Next base: position 496,128 of record VZSC01002772.1, on the reverse strand, counting down.
TCACCTGTCTTTGTTTCCACGTATTGTACACTTCCTTTTCATGTTTGAGTTTCGTCAGGAGCTCCCTGTTCAGCCATGGACGCCTCCTGCCATCTTTGCTTGACTGCCTGACTGTAAGGACTAACCATTCTTGAGCTTGTAGGAGGTGATTCTTGAATTTCAAATAGGTTTCCTGGACCCCTCTTGTTTCCAGGACTGTATCCCATGGCATTCCTCCAAGGAGGTCCTTGAACAGGCCGAAGACTGCCTCCAGGGTTGCTTTTTGCCTTGTTCCCTCCTCATAAGATCCTGAACTCCATCATCTCATGGTCACTGCAGCCAAGCCTGCCCTCAGTTTTCACGTGCTCAAACAGTTCTTCCTTGTTTGTAACTATTGGGTCCAGAAGAGCACCTCCCTTCATTTGCTCTTCAGTCACCCGTGCCAGGAACTTGACATCGGTGCATTCCAGAAGCCTCCTGGATTGCTTGTCCCCTGCTGTGTTGCTCCTCCAGCAGGTGTTGTGGTAGTTCAAATCCCCCATGAGGATAATGGCTTGTGAACGTGCAGCTTCTTACAGTTGTTCAAATAAGATCTCATCTACTTCTCATCAGGAAGCTTGTAGCAGACACCCACCCCAAAGTCACCCACGTTGGTCTGCCCTTTAACTCACCCGTGAGCTCTCTCTCAGCTGTCCTCAGGCAGAGCTCCAGGCATTCCTGCTTCTCTCTCACATAAGGGCTGACTCCCACTCCTTGCCATCCTGGCCTGTCCCTCCTTAAGGGCCTGAATCCATCCATGGCAGCACCCCAGACCTGTGAGCTACCCACCATGTCTCCGTCATCCCAGTGACATCCCAGCCTTCAACTGCCCTTTTCACACATTATGCAGAGCATATTCTGATGTTAGTGTGTAAATTTCTTTTTCTGGTTGTCATTTCTTTGTTTAATATTAATAGGCCTTCCATTCAAATATTGTAGCTTTAAAAATGGCATGGTGATGGCAGAATGCGGTAAACTTTCATGTAAAAATGGACAACAGTCCCGTAGCTCCATTTCACAGAATCACAGAATCACAGAATCACAGAATCACAGAATCACAGACTGGTANGGCCTCACCAGGGCAGAGTAGAGGGGGAGGATCACCTCCCTCGACCTGCTGGCCACACTCTTCTTAATGCACCCCAGGATGCCATTGGCCTTCCTGGCCGCAAGGGCACACTGCTGGCTCATGGTGAGCCTGTTGTCCACCAGCACTCCCAGGTCCTTCTCCGCAGAGCTGCTCTCCAGCAGGTCAACCCCCAGCCTGTACTGGCACATGGGGTTGTTCCTCCCCCTGTGCAGGACCCTACACTTGCCCTTGTTGAACTTCACCAGGTTCCCCTCCGCCCAACTCTCCAGCCTGTCCAGGTCACGCTGAATGGCAGCACAGCCTTCCGGTGAGTCAGCCGCTCCCCCCAGCTTTGTATCATCAGCAAACTTGTGGAGGCTACGCTCTGTCCCTTCATCTAGGTTGTTGATGAATATGTTGAACAAGGCTGGACCCAGCACCGACCCCTGGGGAACACCGCTGGTCACAGGCCTCTAACTGGATGGGAAAGCTGCCTGGCAGAAAAGGACCTGGGGCTGTTGGTCAACAGATGGCTGAATACGAGCCAGCAGTGTACCCAGGTGGCCAAGAAGGCCAACAGCATCCTGGCTTGTATCAGAAACAGTGTGGCCAGCAGGACTAGGGAAGTGATTGTCCCCCTGTACTTGGCACTGGTGAGGCTGCACCTCGATTACTGTGTTCAGTTTTGGGCCGCTCACTACGAGAAAGACATGGAGGTGCTGGAGCGTGTCCAAAGAAGGGCAACGAAGCTGGTGAAGGGTCTGGAGCACAAGTCTGATGAGGAGCAGCTGAGGGAACTGGGGTTGTTTAGCCTGGAGAAAAGGAGCCTGAGGGGAGACCTTATAGCTCTCTACAGCTACCTGAAAGGAGGTTGTAGTGAGGTGGGTGTTGGTCTCTTCTTCCAAGTAACAAATGACAGGACAAGAGGAAACAGCCTCAGGTTGCATCAGGGGAGGTTTAGATTGGATATTAGGAAAATTTTTTCACTGAAAGGGTTGTCAAGCATTGGAACAGGTTGTCCAAGTGGAGTGATCATCCCTGGAGGTATTTAAAAGATGTGTAGATGTGGTGCTCAGGGACATGGTTTAGTGGTGGACTTGGCTGTGATAGATTTACAGTTGCATTTGATGATCTTAAAGGTCTTTTCCAACAAAAATAATTTTATGATTCCGTGATTTTTAGACAAGGGAATTGAGATTCCGGTGAAATAGTAAACGTGGAGCATAATGGCTTGGTATGTGAGAAAATTTTTCTACATCTGTTTAATGTTGTGTGAGAGCTCAGCAGAATTTTTTAAGGTGCTTTGTGGTTTCTGTGAAGAAATGCAATAAATCAGGCACTCAGCTGCCATGTACTTCAGAAAGACAGGAGGTACTTTTGTTGGACAAAATGGGACTCAGTATTTCAGAGTTCTCACAGAATAACATAAGCTATAAGGCATTGGATTTGTTCAACCATAAATGCTTGATTCTTTCTGTTTAACATGGAGAACAAAAATCTTACCCACTTAGATTAGGTTGGATTTGCACGCTACAGTGAGTAATTTGCTATACCTGCTCTGATAAGGTTTTAAAATTTAACTTCTATTATCTTAAGTTATCATTCATTTTTGGAAGGAATAACACTGGTGAATAAGACAGCTTTTATTTGTAGCCCGTTTTTCTAAGGCATCTTGAAAGCATTAGTTTACATTTTTGTATGAAAGAGCTGGTACTGAGGCTGGAGACATGCCTGTATTGGTTAGTGACTGGGTAAGTAGAAGTACCTGTAAACCCTCAGGATGTGGACTTTATCTCTGTTCTCTTTACAGAAATGATAGAGATCATCTGGTGAAACCACTTTCAAAATCTGTAGGGTAGTTTTCCTTTACATCACTCATTGACAGGTCAGATTAATTGCCAATTCAAACATACCCAGTCATCTCCTCTGCACACTTTTCCTCTGTGCTAGCTCAGTACTTGATATTTGCTGCTACCTTGTTCAACACTCAGGCAATCTTCAACAGGTTCAGTACTTTCTAAATATCCACAGGGATTTTAGATATTAACGGCTTGAAGTTTCCAACATAATTCTTGAAACAGTGTTAAGATCGAAGGGTTGCTGACAGGTTTCTCTATTTGGAAGGCAGCCCTTGCAGTGCCGCCTTCGTCATACAGGATCCTCCTTTTTGACAATCCAGATACTTCATTTGGTGATAATTAAATTACCTTCTTGCTACTGCAAACAGGCACGAGCTTTGCAAACTAGTTTTCATGCAGAGTCTACATCAGATTATACTGGAGCACCCTTTGGCTACATCAGCATAAGGGAGTATTCACTGAGAATGAAGCTAAGTGCCAATGTCCTGCCAAGTGATTACTGTAGCCAATAATCGAGTTCTCCTAGTATGTATGAGCTGGCTGGCATACGTAGGGTCTAAATGTCTACAACTTTACCTACCTGTGACTGTACTTCAGTTTTGAAGGATTTAAGATCAGTAGTTTTAAGATCATTTGCTCACATAAGACAATGGTTTTACGGTCCTCTAACGTGTCATAATCTGAATTTCAGCTTCCCCAGGGTATAAGGTAATAACCTGGACAACTGGAGTGGTTTCTCCCCTAGACAGCGTCAGAAATGTGCACTGCCATGATGACTCTGCTTCCTTTGTTCTTGTATTTTCCTCCCTGGGGACAAGTCCTCTTGTGATGCACTCTAAATATCACACAACTGGTTGCTCTCGTGTCGTTGCTTCTAAAAAGAAGTTTTGTTTCGTCTTACCTCTGGGTACCTATTATTTCATGCACACTGGAAACAACCCTTACAGCAAGACCACAGCAAGTAGATCAGCCTTTCCAATGAGCCTGGCATTACCTTGGCAAGTTTATCCCTCTGAGCAGCGTAGCCCGCTGTCTCCGCTGACCTCGCCACATGTTCACCTACAAATGGAATGCACAGCAGCAGCATTGGTACGTACCATTATGTGGGCTGTAATCTGGCCAGCTTAGTTAGCCACAGTGTTGATAATCGTAACACTGGCAGTAGCTGGGGCTATACAGTAAATACAGAATACACTGGTTACTGGCCCACACCGTGCTGCGATGTCTTCACTGCTATGATACCTCTGCTTACTGGAGTAAAGCTAACTTGTGCATGTCTATTCATGCTGCTCACGCATTCAGTGGAAAGCAGGGTGGACAAAGCCTTCTAATCTCTTCTTACCAGTATTGTGTGTCAGGACATTTGCTAATTGCTGATTTCAACTCTCATACATTTGATTAAATCACTCTTGGTAGTTGGTTCCTTCGTGCCGTTAACCTATGGGTTCCTCTTTGAGTAACCTCCTTCCTTGAGAAACCTTGGGAGGAGGTATTGCAGCAGTGAGTTAACACAAGTACAGTTTGCTACCCAAGCTGTGGTTCGTTTCCTAATTTTCTGCGGCTTTCATACCCCATCAATTAGAGAAGTGTGTGGCTCAGCATGCAAGATATGATTCCCAAGGAAAAAAAAACGATTTTTCATCATCAACTTTCTGGCAAACCTGTCAGGACAGAATAGAGGAACTGGCTCTGTACAAAATCACAAGCATCTCTTAAGTCACAGTCAGATTATTGTGGAGTAAGCAACACTTTAGCAGTAGTCTGTACCATGCTGTATATTATAGGTATTCCTTAAAAAATGCTATTTGGTACCAGAAGCCACAGTGACAGCATGGAGAGCCATGCAGGACAGAGCACGGCTTCTCAGCTCGACAGTTCTCAGCAGCGTATGGGAGCCAACGTTGCTCTCTGTTCCTGCCCTTGGACTGCTTTCAATAACCAGGTTAGCTCGTTTATGATGAGCTAAAATTAAGAGCTATGACAAGGATGTCCTGAGGTGGATCTTCTGGCTCTCATGCTGCTATTTACAGCTGTGATAAAAATCAGTTACATATTTATTCCTAGTAATAAGATCTTAAAATGCACCTTATGTTTGGCAGACTTAGATAAACTTTTTTTTCTAAAGATCTCCTGAGGCTCCATTGTGGGCAATGAGCCTAGTAACAGCTTCCACTGGCTTTGCTTCATTGTGTCATCTTGAATCGCATTTTCAGCTGGAAAAGTTACTTCTTTTTGTGGGAAAATGTCAGCCAGCATCATTACTTTAGCCCTTTTTAATAACTTATTATTGGCTACTTGACTTTTTCCTTCAGCTTCAATTTTAATTTCCTTTATGCTTTACAGAAACAGCATTTCAATCAATTTTGTGTCTCTTCTAAAATTTCAGTTTGCTTCTCTTTTGCTGAAGTTTAAAATCTGTTTTTTAATTCCAGCAATGGCAACAATCCCTGGTATTTCAAATCTTACCATTCTTCACTCTTTACATGGTCTCATATTATGAAAAACAGAAATGCTCTTTGTTTCCACTTACTGGGAGGTATCCCCAAAATAGCCAAAGAAACATTCAGTTCCCTTAAATGCTTATTCTTCAGTTGAGCAAAATTTTCTTTTTTAATTAAAAAGATGTAGCTTAATTTAAAATCAACAACTCTTTAAAAACTTGAGGAGAAAATATTCATTAATTTTCTTGCTACATTAAAAATCAAACCACAAACTTCAACTCAAGGGAACTACTGACTATTTTGAAGCAAATAAACTAAGAAAAATAATTTGACAGCAGAGAAAATGAAAGAAAACGATTCCTACACTCCGCATTTTGTGGAGAGTGTTGATGGGATTATTTGGCGGTATTGGTAATTAAAAAACAATCTACGTGACTTCAGCTTGAGCAGTATCCACAAGCAGGTATTTTCCCGAGACCGCAACAAACAGTTTGTATCTCAGGTTCTATCTTCCTCTCTGGCAAGGTCTGATTAATCCCCGTTTCCTATGTGATAAGAAATAACAGAGTCCACGTTCTCAACAATAGTCATGAATAGTAATTACAATGTACCTCCAAAGAGTGCTCAAGATATTAACACCAAGATGATGCAACACAAAGGTGACCTTTCTGTATGGTACTAGAATCTGTTGCTTCTGCGTGTAAATTTAATTATCAGTCCAACTGAATATTTATACATTGTTACTTCTTGTCCTGCTCCACAAATAAAATTCAATTTTGTCCCCGTGCCATTTTTTACTGCTTAAATTTTTAAATGTTTTTCTGAACTCTTTCCAGTTTGTAAATAACTTTGTGATAACGTAATAACTTTGTGATAATGTGGTAATGGGGAGCCGCAGTGATGCTTTTGATGCAGTCTGTCCAGTGCTGTTTAGAAAAAGAGGACAGAAAAGTCTGAATCTGATTGCTCTGCTAATTCTGGCTGCAAAGGTGTTTGAATTAATGTCCCTGCCATCTGGCTGAAATGACAGGCTTCTTTGTTAGCAGGTCATGAATTTGTTGTATAGTTGTGGTTTATGCATGCTCACAGTTCACCTGCTACATGAAAAATCTCCTGTTGAAATGAGCAGATGAATGCTTCATGTCCCTGGAGTCTTCCACTAATGCTAAGCATGAGACAAATGTCAAACGTTGCATTTTGTTAACATTTGAATTGTTTTCTCATTGTTATTGGCAAAACCAGTGAGAACTTTCACGGTAGAAATGAATGTATCCATTTCCAGGGGTAAGAGATGATTTTGAGAGTAATTGGCCTGAATGTTTTGATCACACTGCTGAGGAAAGATGTGAACCACTTTGAGAGACTCCCTTCATCCCACTGGCTGCGGTTACTTTCCCTGTAGCAGGCTGCATCAAAAGAAACATGTATTTGAGCTGCGCCACTTCCGTCGAGCATCCCGCTTTCACTGGGATTAAACAAGTATGCTGCATTCTTTATCTGCACCATGGAAGTAGTGACCTCCAACAAAAGAGGGAGAAAACAGGTAAGGGGTGACAAGCAAGATTCATGAGAACTCTTGTCAGAGTCCTTAATTGCTTACAATGGCAATTGCTTTTGGGGGCAGTTAGGACATACTTAAGTCCTTGTGTACCAGCGTCTATACTTCCCTTGCAGCGTTATTGATTGCCCACTTAGTCATTCTTTTTGAATGTTGGGGTTTTTTTTTTTTACAATTTTGTTTTCTGTTCTGGTTCTATTTTGTATTCTCCTAAGATTGTTATATGTTACTCACTTCAATTCCAACTCCTCCCATTCACTAATCAATTTCACTAATATTTTATTTACTTCCTTCTTAAGGTCATTAATAAAGATGGGTCAGAAGTGCAATCTCTGTCGCATAATAATATATTGTTTGCATCGATAATCCAGAGGGTGGAGTATTAATGATTGGCTACTTAAATAAATTTCGAACTCTGCTTCTTCTAGTCATGAGGGCATACTTCATTCCAGTACAAATATAATATTATTTATGCAATAATAAGAGTTAACTGCATTCACACACTTATAATAGTGTCTTCCACATGAGGAACTGCAATGATTACAAATTTGTTATTATCATCACTTTTCATAGATAAGGAAGTAGGAAATAGCAAAGCCCTAAGCCTTAGCTCGGTGTCAGTAAGACAGCGGAAGACTCGTAAAGAAAACACAGGTCTCTTCCCTATTAGGTTTTCGTCAGCTCAGTTTTTATAAAATTGTTGAGAAGAGATGCTGGGAAAAGAAGTAGCTGGTAAGTAAGAGGTGGCGTAGGTATGGGGCCATACTTACTCCTGAGGGGCAGAGAAAGTGTTCCCATCTGTCCGATTCAGTATCTGAAGGCCTGACCCTATCTAGGCTTGTTGGACTTTGATTGTACCTTCTTGGATGTAGTCATCCTCAATCACCTTCTAGGTCTACTCTACTGTTCTCTAGGTCTACTCTTTTTCCCAGCAGATGATTTCTGGAAAATCAACCCACCTGACGGGGTTTTTTTTCCGTTACTAAATGTCATAGCTACATGGGCTTATAGAAGCTGCATATGAAACCAGTCTGGTAAGAAGTGATTTCTTGGTTAGCTATTTAGAAGTCAATTCATGTTCTTCTGGATAAGAGCATCATTTAGATCACCGAAATCTAGGTCTTGCCATTGCTTTTTCGTGACTCAATTCCCAATTACACATGGTATCTTTTCTTACTTTAACTGGTTGTGGTAGAAGAGTCATCAAAGGAGACTTTTAACAATTGTAATGGTCTCAACAGTTATACAGTCTGTGGACCGGCATGCCCAACATTTTATAGATCTCCCACATAGTTACATGGACTGGTGAATTAGCAGAAACAAACCCGTATCCTATTTTCTCTGCAGGGTCCTACGATCTGACAACAAAGAAATGTGGTTCGGTATTTATCTTTTTTTTCTTTTTAGACACTGAAACAAGAATTGTCTAATACCATAGCTGTATGTCATACTAAAGCGATAATGGTGATTGCTGGTTCGATGTCTGTTACACCTCTTTTGAAAGGCATATGATAAAATGACTGATGCATGTTATTGCGTTACAGCCACCTGCTCTCTGAAATACTCTAATAATGCAGTGAACAATGGTAACATGTTGCAATAACATAGGCCTTGATCTAGCATCGTGATCAAATGCATCTTTCACCCATGCACACTCTTAAATTTAATACTTTGATCTGCCCAAGTAAAACTACTTTTACTCAGCTCTTTCCGGTAGTCTAAGTATTTTCTTCAAAACTTAACAATAACAAAGTCTCAAGTCAGTAATTTATGAGGAAAAATGTCAAGAATAGACGTTGAGCAAACTCAAATCTCAGACTTCTTAAACTGGAAGGCATTCACAGATTATGTCACTCTTCCTACATTTCTTATTTTCATTAAAAGTAAGTTGCAGTCTCTCAGGGCTTTCTAAGGGAGAGGTGAAAATAGATTCAAGTTTCTCTGGCCAAGCTTAAGCTAGTCACATCGAAAACACATGCAGTCTGAGGGCTGTACAGAGGAACGCTATGCACAAACTATCACATGCTGCTTCTCAGGCAGGTTTCAGAGGGCCATTCCAGTATAATTATATCTTTTTTGAACTGCACCTGGTCCATGTCCAATTGGACCAGAACATGGGCAGAAAAGATTGTAGCTTGTAGCTACTAAGTGCCTCTAAATGGCCATTTCTCCCAAAGTTTTAATCACAGAAGTAGTAGTCAGTATTATCTACAGTTTTACAGGTTAGAACTCGGATTTCAAATTTCACTAAGGAGCTGTTTAGTGGCCAGTCTAACAAGTTTGTTAGGTTTTATTGCAGTTAATATATATTACCTGACATTTTTAGAAATATTCAAGAATGCACTTACATAAAACGTACTGCAGTAAACATGGCAATGGTACCACGCTTAGCTGCTAGAAGATGGATACTCAAAAGGAAATTTCTGACAGATATATATATATAAAATATGTTTTCTTCTGTTCGTTTTACATGGACATCCAACAGAGGCTACAGACACAGCATGACCTGAAATTGTGAACCTGCACAACAGACTGTTCACATGATTTCTCAACTCTGTTCTTTTCTAATTATTTCCAGCCCACATGAATCTGTAACTCCGTTTGGCCATATATGAAGTAAGCTGCTGAACAGCACCAGCTGGATCTGATGAAATTGATATGTACAGCCAGGTATTATCCTCCCACTGAAGGTACCACAACTCTCATATTGTCATGGATTTCCTGTGTGGCCTCATACATACATTGTACCGGACAGATGACAGGACAAAACACAGGAGAACTCCAGTTGAAAAGTCATCCACGGCAGATTGGTAATTACCTAGCATGCAGGTGAGCAATCACCTACTGTTTGTGGTACTCAGTGCCAATCTGTAGAGGCCGACACTGTAAGAGATCTAAAATTACTACCATTTGAAGTGGGTATATATAATAAAATACTTTTCCTCAAAGATTACTGTAGCTAGTGAGTGCTAAAGAAATCCTCAAATGAGAGAGTTCTTAATGTGCTGGAATTGTTATCAGGATCTCTGGGATTGATCCCTAGATCTGTTTTGGGCATCCTANACACTGTAAGAGATCTAAAATTACTACCATTTGAAGTGGGTATATATAATAAAATACTTTTCCTCAAAGATTACTGTAGCTAGTGAGTGCTAAAGAAATCCTCACATGAGAGTTTTCTTAATGTGCTAGAATTGTTATCAGGATCTCTGGGATTGATCCCTAAATCTGTTTTGAGCATCCTGCATGTCTTAAGGTATGCCACTCACTTTCCCATGCCTTAGTTTTCGAATGTAAGATGTGAATAATACTTCGCAGTCTTACACAGGTACTGAAAACAAAATTCTCAGATATTTTCAAGGTATTCTGATGAGATGGTGATGCACAGAAAAGCAGCTGAAAATGAAAAGGCACTGACAGGATGAAAATGGATCTTTGGACTGTGTAGCAATTCATCATTGAAATGTACAGGCTGCCTTGTTACTTCCAAGGGGAGGAAATCAAAATCCGGAAAGTGGGTGATCAGCTGAATTAAAGCCACTCAGTTTTTAACTCTAAACCAAAATACAGCTCGTCCAGTGATAAATTATAGCCATGAAGGCAGGAAGTTAGTAACAAGTTAGGTTAGGGGATACAGCAGAGGCCGCAATGAGGAGAAATGGTGCTGCTTATGGAACGAAGCAGCTTAGGGAATTCACTTTACCGTACTTAACTCAGTACAAGTTACAGATTTAGACTAGACAGCTGCAGACATTCCCTCAACAGTCAGCCGAGAGGACGAAAGACACCTCCAAGAGGAAAGAGGTGTCCTACACCTCATCTGCGGACTGGAAGGATGTAGGGTCAGACAGTCTCCCCCGCACTGGCTGCAAAGGGAACATGGATCACCAGCTTTGTCTGGCTACCTACCTTTCAGACAGCTCAGAGGAGGTAAAATTAACCCTACCCTCCTGTTTCGATTTCTTTTTTCAATAGTAGCCAAAAGCTTAATGCTAGCAGTTATCTCAAACTGTAATAATGAACAATCAGACATTGCACCACCACATGAGTAAAGATGTGTCTTTATTACAAAAGAAATATAATTAACCCTATCTTCTACATAGCTCTCTCTTGTGCAACTGCTAGCTGTTTTTCGGCAAATAGCAAAAGTTTATATTCAGATTGAGCAACTCTTGTTTGATAGATTTTGAGTATTATTTGAGACCTTTGCTATTAAGCAGCAAAGCAGAAAGAGAAGAAAAAAGTAAGAGCAGAAAGTGCGAGAAGAAGAAACACAGATTTATACAAGGGGCAAGAAGATTAATCAGAAATTATTTCTCTAATTTCCCAGAAAGGAGATGCTGTGAAGAAACAGATCTGAAGGAAGGAAACTTTGCAAGATGAGACCCACACTTTCCAAGTGATAAAGAATGTGGATGGATTCTTGAACAGCAAGGATCTCTCTCCCCGGCCTCGTGGATTCACAGAGTTCAAGGTGGAAAGGACCATTGGATTATCCAGCCTGATCTCTTCTTAGCACAGCTTAAGAAATTTTCATGTAGCAGCCCTAATATTGATCAGAGTAAGTTATGCTAAATGTAACGTATTTTACTACAAGCCTTAACTGTCAAAAGCAGGAAAATGCATGCATCTTTTTTCTAGAGCTTATCGTCTCTTTTTCTTAGCTCTTTATCACCAACGCTCCGTGTCCCTTTCTCTGCCCCAACCTGCTCCCAAATACAGAACCAGCCTTTAATTTCTTTGTTGGTCTGTTTTGATACATTTGTATTCACGTCTGGTATGTCTGGTACCCTTACCCAAGTGATCTCATACTTACTGTGTGGTTATGTAGGTGCTCTCGGTGTTGTAAGATTGTACTTCACAGAAGATGCCCCTTCCAAAATATTCCCCTTCAAATACCCGTGAAGTTTGGCTATTCCTCACATAGCTCCCCGACAACCTCGTGAGATCCACCCACCTTTCACAGCATGATCTGCAGCTTTCATCAGCTTCTCACAAAGTTATTAATGCTCAGCACTTTCTCACGTCACGTTCGCTGGCTTTCCATGTTCCCTCAGCCAGCTTAACCTCAGGCCAGGACCCAGTCATTTGCCTGCAGCCTTAACACTGCCTCTGGATCGTGTTCACAGGCAGATACTTTTTATTTACCTCTGCATCACCAGTGCAACACTCAAAACACATCACAGTTAGAGCCAGTCCTTGAGGTATCCTTCTGAAACGCTTCTTACTGACACTTCCTTTTTGGGATCTGTTGATTAGTCAGTTTCTAAATCAGTATCTTGTGTCTGTGCACATCTCTGCATTTTACAGACTTTCAGGAAAAAAATGGTATCAGACAACACAAAGAAGCCCAGGAACAGTGGTTCTCATTATTTCATCAAATGTGTCCATCAATATGGAAAAAAAGTTTATTTTCTAAGTCCAGTCACAAAGCATGCAACAGATCCATAAATGAAGAAATGCCGTGGGACAAGAGCCACTGATATAGATATCTATTGTTGTCCATTTCTCTTCATTAAAAAACAAAAAAAATACACATAAATTTCAAAGTAGTCAGTAGCGACAAACAAGTAGTATGTCATGGAAACATAACACCTAGTAGGAGTGGGAATACTAGACATCTGGTGATCATTCTTGCTGCTGAAAATCTCAATAGTTTGTTAATTATGCACTTATTATTTTCAGAACAAATTCTGAGTCATGACAGAGTCGTGACTCTGCCATCTAGAACATTTGTTTGCTTCTTCTTGTGGACATATGTAACTTGTAGCAACGCATCAGCAGTCAGGAACAGTCCAGCTACTCTCAGTCCATGACATACTCCCCGGAGCTTTCTCCAGAAGCGCTTTCCACCAAATCAGCTACACTGAACGTCTGTCGTTACTTGTAACCAATGAGCTACCATCTCTTTCCTTTTAGATCAACCCTTTGTATCGGAGACGTTAAACCTCGAATACCAAGTGGAGAGGATGGGTTAGTGCCTGCCAAATTTTCAGCTGGAAGAGAAAGGCCCTTCTCTCATATCCATTTGCAGAAAACACCATGGTGTGGTATGAAGATTTTATGAACATTTGACAACTCCTTCATGACTCACCTGTGCCTTTCCTACTTTCTGATTTGCAATCCCACCATCCAAACTGGTACAGAATCTTACCATATGATCAGGTATTTAAAATAATGACACAGGACTCCCCAGATAGTAACTCATTACAAGAGACTGACCTCTCTTCCGTGTGTCACCCAGTCTTGCCCTTGTTTTTTGTGATTCATACGTCCCTTTTATCATTCAAACCTTTAGGTGGAGACTTCAATTGGTATACTTCTTAAATTCCCTATACATGTATAAGTTTATAATGAATATCAAGCATAAACATTTATAAGCAAATAGATTATGGTTCTCCCAACAATCCAAACACCACAAGTATTATATATTTAATCAAAGAATAGTAAGTGGAGGCTCCTTTATTTTTTCTAAGGGTATTACAGCTTTTCTTTCTTTCTCTCTTTCACTTTTCTCTCTCTGTTGCTTTTTTCAGAGGCCTACCATGTCTTCTTTCTTCCTTTCAATTTGGTCTTGCTAGGATTCTACATGGTATCCTGATTTCTTATCACAGCCAAGGAAATGAAATGACAACTCCTTGAGGCATCATTCACTCACTAGAACAACAAAACTCTTCTCCTTCGACCTCATCAAAACTCCTGCTAATAAAATAATCTATGACTCTGTCCCTCAACTGAAGACAGATGCAGAGCAGATTCATGCAACTCATGCTGCATCTTTAAATTTTTGCTAGATTCGGATTCTAGAGGAACATGAGAGCTCCAACACAACAACAAAACAATCAAAACCACAAAAAAATGTGTAGATGCAAGGGAGTAAGGCAATGTAGAAAAAAATATAATCTCAATCTTAGAAAGCTAAAAGTTAGAATTGCTCTATGCTTAGCTGAAAAACTCTGAGACCTCCATGGGATGATCTGTTATGTTCTAAAGCAAGTGTTTGGACTGAATTTATCTCTTTTGAGATAAAATTGAGATTAAAAAATGCCTCTTTTCCTTGACTGTAGAGTGAGCTTGTAGATTAGATGAGATACTTAAATTCCAGATGAGATACTCAAACTATACATGAATAAAGATGAGTGAGATAAATTTCAACTAAAGGCCAGTTCAGGTATCATATTACTAATACAGCATGTGTGGTGTCTACGGGAAAGCTAATGATTAGTAACTTGCCAATTTAATAAGGCACGTATATACATGCCTCACTTTTTTATAGTGTTAACAATCCTGAGATTACTGTAAGCAACAGAACAGGGATGCTATAAAGAACATTAATACGTACAGCCAGAATGTGAACTGATAGGTGCTGAACTGTTCTACTATGTAGTGCATTTGCATTACTATAATCCAAGAAAGGGACAGCTCAGAGAAAGAGCTTTCGGCAGCCTTAGGCGTAATGCACATACGCGATCAGCTTATGAAGAATCCGTCTGAGAAAAAGGTAGAGGAAGGACGTAATTTTTAAGGAGCTGGTGAGGACGCGCAGCCTCGCCTTTCTGTTGGGGCTAAACGAAGCTTCAAAAAAACCAACCAGTCATCGCTTAAAGAGGAAAATAATTTTCGGATGTGTTTCAAGTAAGGTTGCATTGTGTCGTTTTTGCGCTCTGCGCTTTGCCATCCAGAACCGATCGCGGGCAGCTCACACTTCCCTCCCTCCCCCCAACAACGTGGGAACGGAGGAACAACGCCTGGAACCACGGGAGCGCCCCGGGTGCCGGGGAACCGGACGCTGCTTCGGCCGCCCCTGACCAGCGCTCGGGCGGGAGCCTCCCCTCCCCGTCAGCGAAGGGAGGCCTGCGGCGAGGGAAGCCCTTCCCGCGCTCCCGTCACGCCAGCCGGAGCGGCGCGGGCCGCCCGCTCCCCTCAGCTGGAGCGGCAAGCGGCCGCCGGCCCGGCCGGGAGGAAGGGAGGGAGAG
>VZSC01002772.1:467486-480664 GCA_013398225.1 Steatornis caripensis | reverse complement strand
TTTTTTTTTCCTTTAACGTGAACTTGATGAGGGGTTTCGAGAGTGTTGGAGGGTTTGTTTTTTTTTCTTATTTGAGTTTGGACGCTTATAAAATTAAGCGAGAAAGAAGTTCTGGGTGATGCGGCTGGTTGCAGACTTGGTAACATACAAGAATAAATGAGTGTAAAAGCCTCTCTAGTTGGATAGCTAATCAACAGCCTTTTAACCCAGTCTTGTTATCAGGGTGTCGTATGGGTCATGAAGGGAGCTGAAGTTGGAGAGTTTTTGGAGGGCTTTGCCACGCATCTGAGTTTAGGTTTTAGTGACTGCTTATGGAATGATTTAGCAAGAGCATCTGTCTGGAGTAAGCAAAAGTTGTAGGATTTCTGTCGTGTTCCTACCACTGCAATTTGCCCTTTAGACTTTAACCTAAAAGCTTGTATCGTTTATCAAGCAGATCTTCTGCTTTCCCTTGAGTTTTTAAGAAACTCATTGGACGTGGTTTAGTGGTGGACTTGGCAGTGTTAGGTTTGTGGTTGGACTCAATGATCTCAAGGGTCTTTTCCAACCTGAATCATTCTGAGATTCTATGAAAGCTGGTATCTGTTTCCTCAAAGGAGTAATAGAGATGCTACAGCTGAAGTTAGTCTTTATGGGAGAAAAATTGATAACTGCTTGAAGGACAGATAATGCCATGTGTTTCTGAAGGTGGTAGTGTGTCGTTATTGCATGTTTCCATTCATACTTGCCTTGAACCAAGGTGGCAAGATCTCGAAGGCAGGAACTTCTAAACATGTCTGTTTAATAGATCCCGGTGCTCAGGAAGCATTGATATAACTGTACTTGGAGATAGTTCTTCTTACTATAACTGCTAGCGTTTGCTCTACTAACAGCAAGTGTGTGCATCTTGACTTAAATCGTGAGTGCTATTAAATATGAAATGAGTACATCAGCAGAAGAATGCAAATACTGTAGAAGATGAAGGCTACAGTTAGCTTTCCCCTCTTGCTTGCGTGTGATATTTCTGCATAGGAAAGGAAGGCACCAGTAAACATACACATGGGTAAAGTTACTGATTTGGAGGTTGCAGTTTTACCTCTTCTACATGCAGTAGAGGACTTAACTTAAACTTCTTCAACATATAGTCTTTTGACACTAGTAGACACTTTAATTACACCATAGGAACAGAGCTAAACAGATACGTAACGTAACAGTGGTAGCCACAATGGTCTGGGGGTATAAGGAAAACACAGCTAATAGGATAACAGAAATTTATTTTACTTACCTGATCAATTCACCTGAGGAAAAAAGCCAGGCAAGCTCTTGGGCACTTGCTTAATTTTTTTGCTGCCCTCTACACCTCCTTAGATAAGCAGATGCAGTATTTTAGTAGATCTCACGGGTAGGAAGAGCATACCTTTTTGATCAGTAATAAACCCATATTTTCATACTTTCTCATAGTTTGCGTTTGAGGAAAAACTGCATCTGGCTCCACTCATAAACTGAACAAACAGTGTAACACAGCAAATGCAGTATTTAAAGACTGGATGCTGTTATTTTTCTCTAGCATCAATAAATATTGAGTGTATTACACATGAAATCCTATGGATAACCAGTACTGCCACTTCATCCATTTACAACATACACTGATTTTTTTAGTCTCTATCGCTTGGCTTCGTGTGAGGGGTTGAAGTTACTTTACTACACTTCTTCTAAAGGTTATTCTGTGTCTTCCTGATCTCTGCATACACAGTCTCCCTTTTCTTTGCTTTCCTGTCTCTAACCTCCTCTCTTATGTGGCTTTTCTAGATCTCAAACCTGCTGCCATGTAGCCCTTGAAGTTAAAAGCTCAGTTCCTATTGAGTGCATATGTAACAGTGTGTTGCTATTTTAGGTCTTTGCTGCCTTGTCAGATTTTGAATGCCCTTCACACAGAGAAATAACTGGCAAATGCTTTCTTTAAAAGTAGTTATGCAGCAGATTAAGACAAAAGGAGACTCTGAATACTTGCGAACAGTTGAACTTTGGTATGAATAGGAATATGAGTTGCAAATCATGACAATACAGAGGTGATAATGCCCTTATTGTATTTTTTATCTGTAAATGTCATAACAAGCTGACACCTTTGGAAGTGCTTGCCCTTAGTCCAAAAGCAATGCTTGAGGTTTTTTGTACTGTTTTATTGCTAACTAGGAATAGTTTTATTGATTTAATGATAAATATATTTCTGGGTTGTCATGGAGATCAGACAAGCTTACAGGGTATACTGACATTAATTTACTTTTCATTGTCTAACCATTCCATTTTTAATACACAGGAACTTCTTTAGGATGGAGAGCTACATTTCTTGCATTTGCTGGGTCCTTGGGATCATCTGAGGTAGTCTGACCCTCATCCACGTTGCCTTTTTGACAAGGCATATCCTTTCTTCAGGAGAGGTTTTCTCTGTACGGTACACTTGAACAGTTAAGCATCACACAAGAAACGTAAGTTTGACTTGTATTGATGAAAGTTAAAATCTAATTTATGCAGTTTTTTTGTTACACTTGGCAAGCTATCACTGTAAAAAGAATAATGAAGCTTTTATATTGGTGAGGAAAATATAAATACTGTGTTTTTAAAAAAAATCCATCTGGGAATTGTTAGCAATTACAGTTGTAATAAGAAACAGTGGTATTGCTAAGCCTCAGGTAAATTTGTTTTGATCTTCTTGGTGCTTCGGATTTTGGAGAACCTGACTTCATCCATACTTTGAGGAAATGGGTGTGGTTCAAGGACACATGTTTAAGGATATTCTCACCTGTAAGGAGGAGATTTGGAGTATTGAGTTCCTGTATTCTCATCTACTGTATTTATCAAAGGCAAAACTGCAGTACGTACCAAAAGAGTACTGTATGAAGAGAGAAGTGTTGTGTCATTCCTGTACCACCCCACCCTCTCTGCCCCCAAGTAAGCATCAGCTTTAGAATGGCATGTGAGCAATCACCTGTGTAATTTTCAGCAACATAATCTCCAAAAGATGGGACAGTTTACAGAATCAGTCCCAGAACAGCCCAAGATTTTTCCCTATGCGCTTTAGGGAGAAACAGATATTAAATGATGTTCCCAATGAGGACTGAAATTAGAATTTATTCAATGTACTTCTTTTATTAAGAGAAATGGAGAGAATTCTTCTTTATTTAGTCTCAGCTCAGCAAAACAAAACTTGTTTTTCAGATAGCACTGATGTAGCCTGCTACCTCTAGCTTTCTTATTTTTTCTTCTGTATAGGTCTTGCTTAGAGCCGTAATCGAGGGATGCTTGCTTGTACTTTTCTTAGACCACAGAAAATATTTCATTTTGTAAATGAAGGAAGGAACCATTTTCATAACTCCGTGCTTTTTTTGCTTTTCTGCAAAGGTATTAAGTCATGTGTTGAACGTCTCACCGGGATCCAAGAGTTCTTAAAGTGATGCTAAGACCTTTTGATAGTGGCAATGTACCTGATGCTTTTGCCAGAATAGATCTTGGAGTTTACAGGAAAAAAAACTCCTGTGTTTTGAACCTACTAAAACAACACCTCTATATAGACAAGAGCAGAGTTAATGTTGTTGGTGGCCCATTTCTAATACAGGAAGAACATGAAATATGCCTCCTTATGCTGTATAAGTAAGCTCTCTAAACATGAAAATCTTTCTGGTTTATGGTCTCTGCTTACGGAAAGCTGAGAGTCTGCTGCTTTTAAAGAAGTGCAAACTTGCGACTAGTGCTGTAAAAATTAATTGTGAGGCTTCTGGAAAGTGGTGCCAGGTTTGTTTTTTAGGTAATGGAATTAGAGGTGGGTGAACTTACTTTATCCCATTCAATTACATCTCTATCAATAATTCATCTACAATAGATCTAATCTCTTTGGACCTTCCAGCAACTTTTCATTGACTTGTTATACCCAGGTACAAAAGGAACAAGCATGAACAATTAAGTGCAAAATTAAACTTAGTATTTCTTTGTATCTATTTAATCTGTCTAGAGTGTGTTACCTTCCCTGTTTCTGGGCCCAACTTCACAATAATTGGGAACTCCCCTGCACTTAATTCACCACTGTTTTTAATATTAAAATTCTCCTGTTCATTAGATGCATGGAACATTGATTAACGTGGGAAAAGCTGTTATTGGTGTGTTTCATGAAAATGTAAAAGGTGGTTGTTGTGGGAAAAAAAAAAAGAAATCATCAGTTTTTCTTCAGGTTTTTTTAGCATGCTTGCTCTGCTCAGATTGCCTAGATTCTTATCTCTCAGCTATATCCATGTATTGTATTTCAGTTGATGAGAAACTGATATACTATTGAGGATTTGCATAAGTTCCTTAAAAAAGGCGTCTTTAAACCTCTAAATCCACGTCATTTTAGAAACTTAAAAATAGATGTTGCTTTGGCAATACCTGTTTGAACAAAGGAGCATGTGAATTCTTTTCTCCTTACCCACTGTGAAAATTGCTTTAAATTGTGGCAAGGAGCTTAGATTGACATTGTGTGCTAAACTTTTAGACAGAATAAAAGATGGTAATAGGATCGTAGCTTGTGTTGGCTTTATGGATATGTACATGCAGAATACTTCTGGTTTTAGGTCTTTCCCCTTTTTTGTGAGCTGCCTATAGCAACTCTTGTGGAGGAACAGGGTCTGTGAAAGGATGATAAGACTAATTTTGTGCGAGATAAAGCCCATGAGGGCCTCTTTCTGTGAGGCATTTTGTTGTGTAGCGGTTGGAATTTGAGCCCCTGGCTTTTGTTTTAGTCTTAACTTTGGCTGCTTGCTGTATAATGGGCACGTACCACTTGTTACAGCAGTAGGAGAATCTCCTGGGGGAAGGGGATCATCAGGATGGGACAAGCTTGTGCTAAACAGAGAGGGTATTGAAGTTTGATTCCATTTGCTGTACAGATTTGGCTGCATAATGTAGGAAGTAAACTACATCTCTGTAATGGATTCCTTGATGTGCATATACAGTAATGAATATGGAAATTTGTGTTAATGGTTTTTAGAATATTAATTGATTATTGGGATGGGAAGGGGACGTGGGCTGGGAAGGTGGCTGAAATAACAATACTGAAAGTTATCAAATAAGAGGAAAAATGCTATTTTCTCAGAAGTGCTTGCCTGTGCTGCATCTGTTGAAATAGCTGAGTGTGTTTGTGTGTTCACTAGCTCTGACAGGAAAAAAAAACTCCAAGCTTTCTGTGTATCCCCAATAGACATCTTACTGTAGCGGTGGTTTTCAGCATTTATTGATTGGTGAAGCTCTTAACTCTTCTAATGGAGTGTTGGACAGTTATAATTTTGGTACAGTTTAATTACCTGTGCCTTTGCTAGTCCACACTGATCTGAAACTTAGACCCTTACAGTCAACAGATCAGTCTTGAGTACCACTGTGCTGACACTTGAGGGTGAGGAGCGTAACACTTCTTACGTTTATTTAGACATGTTATCAACTGCAAACCTAGGTTTAAATTACCATCTTAATGATTGCAAACACTTGCATGTAGCTAAGCTACTGTTATGAAAGGTTAAAAAAAAAACTTTTAACTTTTCCAAAATACCAAGTGCAGTGATACTCACTTTTACCTTAACTTTGTTTTTACAGTTTTCTCTATATTCTTTCTTCTCTTTCAGTGCACTCTAACAAACCCATCTGCGCTCTGCCCTGATTTGTACTTGAGGAGCTTTTAAGCTCTTACCTAGTTAGGATTCTTTCTATGAACAAGTTAAGTCTGATGGACTTTCCTTTTTACCTGTAATATCTTTTCATACTTCTATGTATCTATTAAACTTTCAAGGTCATGATTATTTCTCCTTGTGGTGAGAAGATTCCTGGGTCCTCTTACTGTCACAAACTGTGCGAAATAATGCCTTAGCTGCATTGTGTATCTTCTAAGTCATATGTTTGTTTTCTTACTGTTATTTTTTTATTTCTCCTGAACTCTTTTCAGGCACAGATGTGTAGTTCATCCCTGTCTAATCACAGCCTTAATTCTGCTAAGGCTTACCCAGAATTATTCATTGCTTGGTTTAGTTTATATGTAAAAGCAGTGGTAATTTTCAAATATTTCCCTGTCTTCACTGCTAACCATGAAAGCAGGGGTTTGGAGTTAGATATTTATCTATGACTTTGCTCACTTCTAGCCAATTTTGTTCATACTGCTTCTGACATGTTAGTTGCAATGAAGTTTTATAATTTAGTTTTCAGATTTAAAGTGAATGAATTTGCAAGGTGTTAGTCAAATGTAGGCATACAGAGAGAAGTTTGTATAGCATACTTCTGAGTGAAGAAAACTGTATTGTTTTTGTTAGTAAGCTGCCACCCACATCAGTGATGCTATCGCATCTTTTGAAAAAGTAATATGGCTTGTTCTTTGGAAATACGCACAAGAACTTGCCCTTCCTGAACAGAGAGACTGTAGAAAGATTGAACGTATATAGTTTTGTCTTAATGTTCCTAGTATTTACTTTTGTAAGCCTCAAATTACTTCAGTTACGTGGAGATAGTAGCTGACAAAGCACACAATTTGCTTTAGGGTTTTCTCAGCCTGCGCACAGACTGTGAAACTGTGCACGTATGCCTTTGGCGTTTCATATGTAAACTTTCCTCATCTTCTCGTTAGTGTCTCCTGGCTAGCCCTTCCCTCCACCATCAGTTTTGAGTTTCAGTGTTGGATTGTATTCCTTAGTAAAGCAGACATTCCAGGCAGGAATTAATACAAAAGTTGAATATTATTCATTACAAGCAATGTAGTATAGTAATTTGTTACATATCCCTTACTGGTTCACCTGTATTCAGGGGTTTGTGTAATCTCTTAGAAGGAAACCTTTTGGATAGACATCTAGGCAGTAAAGTTTTGCAACAGCAGAATTTAATGAGAACTGGGACAAGGAACTACTTCAAAGTATTTGCTTTAGAATCTCAGTGTTATGAGTAAGTGCACCACATTTCAATTAAGTGCTGCTTTAGAGAAGTATAATGTTAAAATTCAGGCATAACAAGAATAAACTGATATTTTTTAGAGCACATCTCACTGTCCAACTGTACATGTATTCCATTAAATAAAAAATACCATGCCCGTTACAGAGAAAGTAATGCTAAAAGACGTGTTGTAAGTGTATCTCATGTCTTGAAACTTATTTCTATGCGGAGTTATACCTGTGATGAAAAAGATTATTGTTAAAACTTCAAGTTTATAGTACCAAACTTTCTTTCCATATGAAAAATGTTTTCGTTTAAGGGAGGTGTACGTGTTGGGTGACACATCTAAGGTAGTCTAACCCAGCCTTACAGGTGTCATGAAATGAAAGTCTGTCCTTCCTGCGTTTCCTTTTTCTTGTGCACATAGTTGAGAGAGCCAGAAAAACATCAAGCACAATGATAAAAGCTCTCCCTCTTTTTAATGTAGTTTTCTGTTGGCATTTGTCCCTGTGCCAGGCCAGCAAGGAATCTGACAAATGCTTGTTCCATTGCTGTTTGTTCAAGAGAAGTGGTAGGAGTGTATGGCTAGGAGGAGAACTGCCTCTTAGCCATCCTAATCTATGGATTCAGGATGTGATTTAATACAATAGACTCATAAATAGTCAGGCAAAATATCCCATCACCCATTTTATTGAAACACGGCATGTACCTTATTGGAAAGGGCTACTGTGAAGCATGGACTAGTATTTGGGCAGATCAGTTAAGTACTGATTCCTCTTGCTCATCTACATTGGCTTCTGCTAAGAAATTTACTTGTATGACTACATTGACAAAGGCTTAATAGAGTGTTTATGTTACATAATGTGGTTGAGTCTCAATCTGCCAAATATACATCAGAGGATTTCCTATGGTAATGCCAATTAAGGTGAGATATAACTGGGTTCTTTGGTAGCTTCACTGGTTTTTAATGTTGTGTCTGCAGATGGAGGAGGAGGACCTAAGTGAAAGAGGATTGTCACAAATTGCCTCAATCATGAATAGAGTTAGAGACTTGAAAAACAAATACAGGAATGAAGACAATATCACAGATGAACTTAACTGTACTAAAATATCAGCTGATACAACAGGTATGTGGGGTTTTTTTTACTCTGTTGTCACTTATGCAACTGATCTTAACCTAAACTAAGACTGGAAGAGCCATGAACTGAAAGGATTTAAGGTTTAGTATTTCTTCAGTATTAATGACCACAAAATACATTTCATCTCTCCTTGTTTCTTTAGTTAACTGTGTTACTCTAATCTTGTGTCAACAACAACAAAAAAATCACTAGCCTTCTTATATGGAAGCTTATAAAAAGTGTTTTCTTCTGTTTGTGTTTGCTGCAGTTTTAATCAATCTCCTTATTTTTCTGTCAGATAACTCTGGAACTGTTAATCAAATAATGACGACAACAAATAATCCAGAAGATTGGCTGTGTTTTTTGCTTAGGCTAGAGAAAAAGGGTGTTCCTCAGATGGATGTTAGCCTACTGAATAGGCTCATTGGTCGTTACAGTCAAGCAGTGACTGCACTACCTGCGGAAAAGCACAGTCAAGATGAGAGCTATGCTCGCATCCTTGTGAGATTTGCTGAGTTGAAAGCGTAAGTATAAATTTTCAATTTTCAGTATAAGAACTCTGGATTTGAATGATGATAAAAATAGTTTGTTTTCATTAGTGGTTTCTGCAACAAATTGTCATTTTGAGTGGGGAGCTCTTCGTATTGACTCCTTGAAACTGAGCAGCTTTGGCTAGTCAGCTTATCTGTTGTCTCCACAGTACTGGCAGTTTTTGTATATGCTAATAAACATTATTTTTTCAGAGCTATTTGATTTAGAGATGTTAACGCGTTTTTCTGCGTTGNCTCGCATCCTTGTGAGATTTGCTGAGTTGAAAGCGTAAGTATAAATTTTCAATTTTCAGTATAAGAACTCTGGATTTGAATGATGATAAAAATAGTTTGTTTTCATTAGTGGTTTCTGCAACAAATTGTCATTTTGAGTGGGGAGCTCTTCGTATTGACTCCTTGAAACTGAGCAACTTTGGCTAGTCAGCTTATCTGTTGTCTCCACAGTACTGGCATTTTTTGTATATGCTAATAAACATTATTTTTTTCAGAGCTATTTGATTTAGAGATGTTAATGCGTTTTTCTGCGTTCTGTGTGTAAGGTACCTTCAGCTTTATACTTCAGCTCAAAAGAAGCTGCATGGGTCAAGTCTGAGAACTTTGGGTAACTATAAGTATTAAACTGTGTATGTTGTAAGTTAGTATTAATTTCTTTGTGTACTTCTATAACCAATTTGGCTGTAAGGTAGACAACTTGTTTATTATCTAACCCATCTAGTCAAACCATAGTGGTCTATCCTTGTCTAGTCTGCTTTCTCCGTTA
Organism: Steatornis caripensis; assembly: GCA_013398225.1. NCBI lineage: Eukaryota > Metazoa > Chordata > Aves > Caprimulgiformes > Steatornithidae > Steatornis > Steatornis caripensis. The sequence continues at coordinate 471,323 of VZSC01002772.1, read as the reverse complement.
CTAGGAAAGACCTGTCCCAGCTACATTAAATACCTGCCTTTGAGGGTAGAAAGAACATCTCGGAACATCGTTCTGTACTTTCATATTTAGAAAACTAGTTTTGATTGTGGCCGCTTATTGCTTTATTCAATGCAAATTTGAACAATGTAGTTGTTCAGATGTTTTCAGACACAATTTGGGACGTGGTTATAATTTAATTTTTTTCACAAGGGGTTTTTTGTCACTTGAAATAATGAATACTTGAATATTTTGAAGAGCTGTGTTTTAAAATTGCAGCAATCCTTAACAATTGGAGTTGAGCAGATGGGCTTCCGGTGAATATAGATAGTCTTTTCTGTTTCTTGTACGTCCTCCCATTTGGCTTTTCGGCAGGTGGCTTGATCTTGCAGTATGATATGGTATACTACTTTGTCTGTACTATCATTTGCATGGATATTGCTGCATCAGTGTTTGCTAAAAGCACGCTATGTAAGTAATCTTTTGAATCTACTGTTGAGAAGCAAGCAGGAGTGAATAATGACCTCCTGTGAATCCTTAGTATCTTGAAGATGTAAGGTGTTTTTGTCTAAATGGAGTAAAGCATATCTTCCAGAAAGACCTCTTGTCTTTGAAAATAGAGAATGTGTTCTTGTTCAAAGGTTAGTTGCTTTTACTCAGGACAGAAACTTCTACAGGAACTTGAATTTTAACATGCTTTTTGAGAGTGAATGCAACTCGCATGTTACAGATTAATTTGTGTTAGTCTGATTTTCCTACAGATGGGTTATTCTGTGCCGGTCCTATTGCTTTGGATGGTCAGAGCTGAGTTTATTAAACTTACTGGAGTCCAGTAACATGCCTAAACTATGACAGAGACTTTTCTCATTCTTAATTCCACAAAATCCTGCTACAAGTATGTTCTCTTTATCTTTCTGTGTTGTAGCTTTCTGTGCTTATTTTTTAAGCCATTGTCATAAATTTTTCGCTATCCCCACTTCTAAGTACTACCTTGGCTTTCCTGTTGAACTAGGGTGGAATTTTGGAAGAAATTCATTTCATGATTGTGGATTTTGTTAGTAAGTGTTAAAAGAACTCTTTTTTAATATGAAAAAGCAGGAGGGAATCAATTGAAACATAATGTTAATTTATAGATTCAAGCATCTTCTATCTTGACAAGTATTTACTTAAGCTGTAGATCCTCTGGAATATTTAAGTGTTGGTGTACTGTGTGCAAGAATCTTAGTTGTCCTACTTAGAAATCTATGTCTGAATGTAAAACTAGAATTAAAGTTTAGTAAAAGTGAAGAAACTATTAAATGTGATGTATCTTGTAGAGATTGTGCTACAAAGTCTGGACATTTTTGAAGTATATGACATTTGCCATTGCTGCTTCTGGTGTGTCTGCAGAAAACAGACTTAAATCCTACCAAATTTAATCAATGAGACTGTTGCAAAAGGGTATGGGGAGAACGAAATGAATTGTGTACATCTTGTAAGGAGTCAATGTTTCCATGGAACCCTTGATAGACATAGCTATTGGATAAATGCTCTTGCTGTGTCCTAGTTTTCTATAGGTATAGTATTATAGATGCACCAATAGAAACAACTTCCTTCGGTGACCTACATCTCTGCTAAGGAAATCTGACAATTTGGGTGCAGTTGCAGAAGCTGTTCAGTGTAGGAAAGCTCATAATCTCTAGCAAAACTTTAGATTTCAATATTGCTTTAATGTAGTGGATTGGAAACTGTGGCCATGTTGCTGCAGAATGTAACTAATAGTGTATACAATATTTCTTCCGACTTGATTAATATGATACATTTTTCCATACTTGGTGTTTCTAAAGCAATCTCCTCCCTGTCCTCCTGCCTTCAAAATTCCTTTGTATAGGAGTGGAGGCATCTAGAAGAATGCAGATTTTTCTCTGCTTAGTGTCAGCATGTAGCCTGGAAGGGCTACAGGTGGGTGTTCTGTACAGGTTAGTGAGTTTTCTGAGGGAAAATATCTACATATTTTGAGGAGTAGTGTAAGTGACAAAGCATGATTCTTTAATCTTTCTCTTCAGGTTTGAGCACATTCTGGGTTTTGGAAAGGGTCAACTTGATGTCTTTGAATTATTAGCTTTTTAAGACTCTTTGCTTATTTGTACTTCACTGATGGCTCTAAGGAGGAAGAAAAACTTCAGCTGTAGATGGATTGCTTTTCCAGAATTATCTAAAGCCGTAGCCCAGCACATGGAACTTAATCTTTGTTACTCAGGCTTTTCATCTTGTGTAATTATTGATACGCTGTCTTTACAGTATTCAAGATCCAGAGGAGGCACGGGACCAATTTCATCTGGCCAGACTCAACTGCAAGAAATTTGCTTTTGTGCATGTGGCTTTCGCACAGTTTGAGCTATCACAAGGTGTGTGTGGAACTCTGGAACAAGGGCATTTGGGACTTCAAGGGCATTAACAGCTGTAACAAAACATTGCATCATTTTGCCCTGATGCTCTGTAAACCAAGGACAATATTTTGGTTGCAGTATTTCTTCCTTTTAACTCTTACAGTTTTTGTGATAGCTGTATGTATATGTGCTTATATACGTAAATTGATTGCTCTCAATATGTTTTGTTAAAACACCCTGTCTTCCCCCCAGTTCTCTTCAATCTCTGTTTATGGTATTTAGTAATGTGTAAAACTGTAATGAAACAATATCCTTCATTTTTACTCCTTTTTTTCTTAACTGTAGTGCTTTCTAGAGTAGCGATCTTTGATTTAACAGCNTATTTCTTCCTTTTAACTCTTACAGTTTTTGTGATAGCTGTATGTATATGTGCTTATATACGTAAATTGATTGCTCTCAATATGTTTTGTTAAAACACCCTGTCTTCCCCCCAGTTCTCTTCAATCTCTGTTTATGGTATTTAGTAATGTGTAAAACTGTAATGAAACAATATCCTTCATTTTTACTCCTTTTTTCTTAACTGTAGTGCTTTCTAGAGTAGTGATCTTTGATTTAACAGATGCTTTTAACTTCGATTTCTATTAAGTCCATTAAAGATATTTTATAACGCATATGTAATAAAGTTTGTAACTGGTCAGATCTAAGTGAAAGCCCATAAAGGTTGTCTTTCCTTGCTGATAATACTGAAAAGAATGGGTTTTAGAATTTGTGTTGTATTTCCTTACAGTTCCTATAACATAAAACAAATAACGAGAACATGGTTTTGTGAGTTCGTGATGCATATGTTGTGACTTGATGTTCAACTTCATGTGAAAAATTGGCTTACGTGATTCACTAGTAACTAGTTCAAGACAGTATTCTTAAAGTGGATATGTAAGGGGGGAAGCACCTAATGACCAGTGGCCTCAGAGAATGTGAATATAAGTGAATATAAGACGGTATGAATGTAATCACATTTTTAGAAAAAGACCATGTTGTCTCAGTAATTGATTTCTAACTGTGTTCATTACTACTTAGGAAACGTGAAGAAGTGTAAGCAGCTCCTTCAGAAAGCTGTGGAGTGCTCTGCTGTTCCACTAGAAATGTTGGAAATTGCTCTACAAAACTTTCATTCACAAAGAAAGCAGTTGCTTTCAGAAGAGGAGAAGGAGAACTTTGCAGGTAATTGCAATTTCTTAAAATGCTGGCTGAGTTCATGCATGTTGTAATTCTATATTGAAAAAAAATCTTTCTAATGTTTGTCCATGCTAGATAAGAAATCTAGATCTGCTTTTGTCTAATAAACAGTCATATTTATTTATATTATCAATCTCATTCCTGCAGTACTAGGTTCCATCTTCAATGCGGTGACTGTAGCTTGCAGAAAGCATAGGATTGTAGATTCTCTAATTCTGCAGAGGATATTCCTCTG
>VZSC01002772.1:423327-467125 GCA_013398225.1 Steatornis caripensis | reverse complement strand
AAGAATGCTGTATTTGTAAATGCGTTTATTCACAGCTTCAAAAGATTGTTCAGAAAGCTTTTGACAAGTTGTGTGCAGTTATAGTCTGGTGATGCAAATACAAACACTATGTAGCAAGTCTAGAAGCTTTTAGCTTAATTCCTTTTTCCTTCTTTTATTCATGCGCAGCAATCTAAAGTATTTGACATACCAGGTGCAAGCAGAAGTGTTTAGTTTGGGGGGGGGGAAAAGCAACTTAAAATGTAGGTTGTAGAATCATTTTAGAGTTGTTTAGGTTGGAAAAGACCCTTAAGATTGAGTCCAGCCATAGTCCTGAGTAGGACGAGAGGCAGATAGGCTGTCTCAGACTGTGAAGTAATAAAAGTATTGTAGATCTCAGACTGTGAAGTAATAACAGTATTGTAGATCACCAACTGGATGTGAGAGTCTAGTGGTAAGCTTGGCCAAAAAAATCTTTGTGTGTGTGTTAAAAAAGAAAAGTATAGGATGTGTGTGTGAGGTGGTGATGGTACTGGATTGGTAAACTGCTGATTCAAAACTATGTTCAGTGCTGTGTACACAAAACCTTAGAACTATATACATTTGTCTTTAACCAAGTAGCTTTTAAAAAATTAAGGACTAAAAATAGCTAATAGTGCAGTATTCATCTCCCAGAAGTCCGGCTTCTGCTGGCTAAAGGTAGAAGTGGGAATGGCAGGATTCAAAATAAAAATCAAATTAATGAACTGAACCAGAATTTAAAAATGTTAAGAGAAGCAGTATATAAAAAAAATCCTTAAATTGTGATTTCTTGAGAGGCCATTTCTTGGGATAGCCATGAATTCTTCTGTTCATTGGTCAAGTAAGTAATTTCCTATACTGATGAAAAACAAGGCCTATGTGCTGTAGAAGATCATCTTATATAGTATCTTAGTTGTCTTTGATTTTTTTTAAATATGTGTTCCTTAGTGTCCAACTGTCTTTTTTTTACCCTGTTGTTCTGAGCTGTTTATTTGTGGGTTTGAGGTTCTAAAATGACTTTCAAATCACTTGATTTCTGATTCTGCTTACTGTAAAGTACATCTGAAATATATACTTTATTTTCACAAAGTTCACTAATAACGTGACTAGGAGTTGACTTGACATTTCATTTCAAGATTAATATACAAATTATATAACTTCAGCCAGATCTTCACTGAGCAAGATTCTCTACTGGATTAAAATGGGGTGGGTGAATGAACTGTTTGCTATTGCCTGCCTTGATCTTCCCTGACCTGACAGTAGAGCACAGCTTATAAGAGCATTCTCAAATTTGCTATTGGTGAAATCAACTGGTTCAATTTAACCCAACTAATAGCTTAGACTAATTTAGTTGAATTTACCTGATACGAACTAGGGATTACTCTCAGGTCCTATGTTGGCAGCTCAGTGAGGTGGAGGGACCAGCAAAAGGTCTTTGGTAACAAGTCACTGAGCCAGTAAATTCTTCAACTGGTTAGTAGAGTTGGCCTCAGAAGGGAATGTGCCTGTGGCCTAACTCTGTCAGGAGGTTTGGAGGTGACTTCAAAATTTCTTTCAGCCTAGGATTTTTCAGTATGAAAGCCATGTTCAGTAAGTGAAATTGGGAAGCTGCTTAGGGTTTTAATGACTAAAACTGTCTGAATTTAAAGTGCCTCTCTTTCTAAGGTGGGGAGGAGAATCTGAGGGAGAAAAACAAGTGTTTAATTGATGATTGGTAATTCTGATGTCCTGAGTCCTGTCTTCTACCTCTGACACAATAGGTAGTTCTAGGGATTTAGTATGCAGCTTGTACTGAAAAACCTTAAGGAGAAGGTATGCCTGTGAAAGATTTACCTATTTGTGTTGTGATTGCTACTTTTTTTATAATTCAGTAGAATTGAAAAGGCTGCATGCTTTTGCAATTGCAGGCACCCATTAAATGCTTTAAATCCAGATGGATCTATAGAAACATAACTGAGGTAGCACAAAAGTGTATCAAAATGAAATACCCCATAAATGAAGTCAGAGCCCCAAAACAGGTGTTCAACAGGAGAACATGACAGGCCAGGGATATTATCAATATCTTCAGTCTCTGCAGGAGCAGGGAGTTTGTAATGATTGTCTAGGCAGTTGTACCTTTGAGATACTACCTCTGAAGCAAGCTGGCTTTTGATGCTTAATTTAGAATTTATTGTAGTTATTTAGGTGTGGGTGTCCCTGTCATGCGTGCTGATAAATAGTTGGAATGAATAACGAGCCGATCCAAATGTAAGCAGTTTCAAATCTCCTGAGGAGTGTTTGTGGAGCAAACTTTGGAAGCATCCTTTGGATGATGCTGTTTTGGAGAGGAGATTTAATCTCAGAATGTAGATTGGGAAAATCGTATTGCTCTGAAAATGTGGGTTTCTTCCTCACTCCCCCGAGATACTATTTAAACCAATGTTTTTGGTGCTTGTTCCTTCTGCATATAGGATAAGATTAACAGTGAGGTTTTTCAGTTATAAGTTAAATTGCTTGGATAGTCTTTGGACATCATGAATCTCCCTTTAAACACATAAATCATAGTTTACAACTATAGCTGTGTAGAAAACAAGTAGCTAATATATTTAGCAATTGTTACAGGCTGTTTGGTGCTTATCCTAGAAAGCTCATTCTAAGTCTGTATATGGGTGTTTTCTTTTTTCACCTGAATTATTTTATCATATCATATAATTATATAAAATGTCTGTCTAGATCAGTAAAGACAGTGATATATGTCATTGATTCTAGATTACTGGAAATGTATGTATTTTTAAATTTCACTTACTATGAAAGAACACGTTTTTCTATTCAAACAAATACCATCTGCAGTATTATCTGAGTAATTCTAACCAATTTACCTACAGTATCAAGTACACAAGAGCCTGGACTTCAGACCGTAGTTGGAAATCACAGAAGCATAAAAAGGAATGATTCTGGTGAAAGTTCTTCTACTGCTACCAGAGTTTTGCTTGGGTAATGGCTTGATTTCTTATTTAACTTCTTAAAACACTTAAACCAAAACCAAACACAGACTACAGTGTTGTGGTTTTTTTTTCTTGCCTTCAGGGAGGAGAAGTCACAGGAACTTGATGCTCTAGTTAATTACCACAATCCATTAAGACCACTAAACAAATCTAACCAGGTAGAACATGTAACATTTTGCTTCAAAATCTTAAACTTTTCATTGTGCTTTACACATCTGATAACTTTCAGTTTGCTCTTAGGCCTGCCCCTTTGGGAGGGTTCCGGTTAGACTAGTAACTGATGGTGGTGATGATGTGAAGAAGACGGACGTCCTGCTGACAGCTAGTATTATGAAGAGGTATGGTTATTGGGTTTACTACATCGCAACAGATTTTAATAGTAATTTTCAACACTGTTTTTATTGGCTGGTAGAAATGTCAGATGTTAAGAATGCTAAAATTCATCTAAAGATTACTGATAAAGAGTAATCTTATAGGTATTGCAGTAACCTACTTTCTATCTTGCTACTTGGTTTCTTTGTATGAGAGCGTGCAGAGAGCAATTTCTTGTTCTGGCTAATCAGTCGGCTCAAAAGAAATGGAGACTAAGGCAAAAATAAATTTTGTTCAAAGTAGTTTCACATTTGTGTATTTCAGTTTCTAAAATTGGATATAAGTCTTGTAACTTCCGAAAGATTTTTTTAAATCCTAATTTTTAACATAATTCATGTGGTAATGATTATATTAAGTGGTTGTGCTAATGTTACCGTGAATAACTGTTCAACAGCGGAAGAATCTGCCAACTAAAACAGCACTTTGCTACGTGTTATCTGACTGCAGCATAGCCTGAAAGTAAACAGATGAGAAAGCTACCCCCCGTCCATCAAGTCTGTTATGCTAACTTTCTTACCCTCTTATTGCTGTGTGATTAAATTCATGTAGAAATGGGAACTTTGGGGGAGAAATACATAACCAAAGAGTAAAAACTGCATACCTAGCCCTTCAAAAGTTCATTAAAGCCCAATATACTGAATCTGTGAAAGCAGTAAGATAAGGCGTTTGACATAATAGTATTGTTCTAAAAGTATTTCAAAATTTACTTTGGAACACACCATTGGGGTTTAGAATCCTAGCTATAACTTATTACTGTTTCCTATAGAAGACAACCAATTAATTCATCTGTCATTTCACAGGATAATGGTGGCATTGTTAGAGATTTTTTTGGCATTGTTTCTTTCTTGGCTGTCAGAGTCAACCTGCTTTTCTGTGTATTTGGAACTTGTAGCCAAAAGTCTTCATGCAACTGCCTTTTTCATCTGGTTCACAAAAGGCAATCATTGTATTATGTGTTGGCATGTGATGTAATTAACAATGTTTTTTAAATAGACAAATATCCAGCTCCAAATGTACATCCTTCATTGCACCTTTTCCACTGTCAGAACCAAAACCTAGTGGGGGTGATTCACACGACCTGGGAGACTTACAGGTAACTTAAGTCTCATTAAAATACATACAAGGAACTCTACCTGGCTGTCCTATGGTATTAGAAAGGAAAACAATAACACTTTGAATTCAAGAAATAAATAAACTAGAATTTTCCTTTGTTACGTAATCAGTTATGAATAGAAACATTCATTGTGGCTTTTAAATTTGAAAATTGTTATGCATAATCGGGCATTAAGAAAGAGCTTTCTCTGAACAATATATCTGATAGGAAAAATGGGGGGGTGTTAAAATCTGTCATGATTTATAAAGAGGCGATAAACAGATTTCATCTTGACTACAGGAGCTCTTTCAGCTGTAGTCGTGAGTTTTATCATGGGATGTACTCCATTCAGTGAAGTCCATTTAAGTGCTCTATGGAGCTGTAAATTATGGCTTTTGATAGAGATTAATTTTGAGCTATGCCTTGTGTTTTCATGTCCTGTGTCCACGTCCTCTACGAGAAAATTCAAGAGTAGCAAGAATTTAGGTCTTTATTATAGAAACTGCATGATGGAAATTGAGTGGTGATGGATTTAAAAATAGTATCAGTAATACTTGTCTGTGTACCCTGCACTGTTTTCTGAAGCATATTTGCTTTGTGATTCATCAGTCGTTGATTAGCATAAGGAAATGTCTTTTGGATGCTATGGGTTCTCCTTTGATTATATTTAAGATGCTTTTGTTTTTCTTTAGTCCTCCGAAGAAAAGAATTCTTTACGGTTGCAGAGGTTGGATGAGAACAGCTTAGAAACGACTACCAATTCAACTGTAGCTCTCAAAACCAAAATTGATACAAGTCTTGCAATGAAAAGAGAAGGTAACTATTAATATGTGATGTTTTAGTAGTTTGGAATAGAATAAACATTGAATATTTGCTTTCTGTATTAAAAAAAGCATTGCTAAATAATCTTCAGAAAGTGAAAAAGCTGGTCTGCTTGGAATTGAGGAACAGTTAATTACAATTTGGCTTTTGAGTGGTACCTGTGAAAGCAGTGGGGCGAAAAAAAAAAACCACAAAACAAAAAAACCCCAAACCCACAAAAATCCCCACTGCAACAATGTCCAAAACTGTGGAGTGCTGGGCTTGCAGCAAAAAGCCAGTGTATAGTGCTAATTCATTTTGACCTCAGCTCTTACAGTGCTCATAAGAGACATTGGAATAGCAACAACGTAAGGTTTCAGATTAAGACTTGCCAGACTGAGTGTAGAAAAATGTTGCCAGAGTATCAGATAACAGTGCTGGTTTATACAAAAAAAAAGTAGATGTTGGTTAAGAGACATTCAAACTAAAGAGGATGATATTCTTGAGGGGTGGTCTGTTTAGATTTGAGACAGACACAAATTATAGTAGCTTGCTTCTATGACTTTCCTTGTATATGCTCCTATCGATGCCATAGCTCTTAATTTCTGTAGTTTGATCTGAGATTGTTTTGACTGAAGTAAGTTTAAAAAAGTGAGACTGTTGTCTTTCACTTGAAAAAAGCACAGAACTTCCACAGTTCTCTCAATGCAGAATATAAGTGTCATCTGTTGCTTTCAGCACTCTGCTTTCTAGCCTGTGTACCCATTAGTACATGAAACTCCAGGTAGCTTTTTCTGCTGCTTGTTTACATATCGGAGACTATTTCTCATATTAGGGTTGTTCACATCTGAATTATTTGCCTCTGCTTTGGTCAGGCTTCTCTTTCTTGGTTTTATCTGCTAGGTATCTGGTGTTTTTAGTCAGCTTTGCTGCATCACACACATTTACTTCTAAATGTTAAATTTATGTCACTTTGAGCATGTCTTAACTTGTTGTAATATAGTGTTTTCCTTACCTGAGTCTACCACAGCATATGCATGCTTTGAGTATGTATAATCTTTGGGCAAAGTATAAAATAAATACATTTCTTTAATCCCAGTTATTTTCTTACAAGGTTTCCTGAAAGTATGAAAACATTTTGTCGAAAGGAAAATTATTTGCCCCTTTTTTCCTATGTCGTGCAAAAAACCTTGGATTATTTTCACCATTCTTTCCATATACATGGTGTAATCCAATTTATAAACTTGTACTGCTGGGATCTTTTGTTTTGGTGATTGACACTTGTACTAAATAAATGTGTACTCTTCAGAAGCTGATTGAATTTCACTGCCAATCAAATGCCCTGTTAAGCTTTTGCTGTAAATGCTTTTGCTTTAAACATGGTGTGTCAGCCTTAACTGTATTGTTCCTTGTGCTCCTTGATTATCTGTAAAGTAGCACGTGATGATGCTTTTGTCTAACTTTTGGAAAAAAAAATATTTCTAAGAAATGAAAGTTGCTGTCATTTGAATGGCTGAGATTCTTATTGTGTTATTAACATACTTCTGGGGAATGATTTTTAACTTATTTTAGAAACAGACGTTTTTGGTGTATTTCACAAATAACCTAAGGTCTACTGAAGTATTTATCTGACGTATGGAGTTTGACTATTGTGTGAAGTCACCTCATGACATAAGAATAGGGGTGATGTGAGATCGCCTTACATTGTGGTCTTCCTGGGTCAGAAATGTTATAAACATCTTGGATTTATAGCAAGTATTTCAGGGCTGGTAAAATGTAGGAGGTTACTCCTAATGACTTAGCACCAGCACTGTGGAATATATGTACTAATCTTTTACAGTTACTTGCCACTTCTGTTTCATCAGAAATCTACTTCCCTAGATGGCTTTCTGATTTCTGATCCTGCTGAAGAAATTAGGTAAAAATGTCTAATAGTATTGCAAGAGTTGGGTTTAGGATTATGTACATACCTACCTATTGTAGGAAGGAAAAAGATTTATTTCGAGGAGTTGTGTTTTTTTTCAATTTCAGTGTCTCCTCAGCCCCTCAGTGAAACCTTTCCCATTGGCTTGCATTTGGAACAGTTTGGGTTTGAGGTCATACTTTCCCTGTTTGTGCTTCATTCAGGCTTCCAGACGAGATGCTGCTTCAAGTAGCTCGGTCCTTCAGTAGCCGAATTGCACTCAACTTCTGCTTAGCATGGGATACTGCTTACTAGTCATTTAAAAAAAAAAAAAAGCTGAATGAGGCTGTGAATGAACACTCGTAGGCAGTGCTATTTGCAGCCCGCCCTGCAGTCTTCCACCAAGTCAATGTCATATTACCTGCAAAAGGAACCATGAGATGGAGCATACCTTGTCCCTTTATGCCTCCGACTTCATTCATTACACTGGATTATAGGCTGCCTATTGTCACAGACAAGAGACTTCTAATTTGAAGTATTGCAATAAGCTTATCTTAAATGCTTCATAAACCTGCTCAGTGTCCCAGTATGTTGTAGAACAAATGATGGATATTGATCTTGTTCTGTGTGTTGGTGAAGGACACAGTTGTATCTCTGTTACTGTTATAGTAGTATCCTAAGATTATGAAGAAAGTTGCCATGTTACTACACTGAACTGAATATGAATCCTGAAGACTACATTAATGCCTTTTAATGCCTGATTCCAGTAAATCACCTGGGTTGTTTTTTTATACAGAAAGTGAGGTAAAATTATTTTAGAAACTTAGAAACTGTGGGATAAATCTGCCAGAACCTGTTTCAAGTACTAAATATCAAGTCATCTTAATAATCTGATTCTTTTTTTTTTTCTTCAGAAAAAGTCCAGCATCAGAAGCTGAAGGTACCAGAGCCAAGGAGTCTGGAAAATCAACAGCAACAATCTAGTTCTGATGAAAGCTATAGAAAGCAGTTGGATCAGATTAAACTAAAGTGTGTTAATGCCAGAAAAAAGTGGCCAGGTCAAGAAGTGACACAGAAAAGCTGCTATAGAGAGGTAAAGTAACAGGAATATGTCATGGGTTTCTAGCTGCAGCAGCTTTCACATGTTGAAAAAGTAACTTCTGCATTTTTAATTGTGGCTCCTTGTGTGGAATATCTTGCTTTGCACTCCGTAGGGAAAACAGTTGAGCCTTGAACAACCTGGTCATCCCATTTCACAAGGTTTATCACCACCAGATGCTGTTTCTAAGAAAAGTGATCCATCACATATTTGTGGAACACCACGCGCCACATGTGATGACTATATGGACTGGTAAGCCACTTCTTTGAGCTGCACACTCATGAATGGTAGTTGATATCTGGAAAGACTTCAGCAGTTTTTAACGTGGTTTCTTAAGCTTTTCCGTTCAGATAGCAAACAAGATTTCTAAGTGCTTCCAACACTTGATGTCAAGTGCCTGACTTGAAGATTCAGATTGCATTTAGTGAACTTTGTCTTCCCTGTCAGCTTTTCAGCGTTTGGAAGTACACCATCAAATCCATAAGTCCTCATTGCAGCATTTACCTCTTTTTCTGATCCCTTCTGCACAACACTTTCTGTTGGATGCCTTGTTTTTGTGGCTGACAGGCTTTTTTGATTGATAAGTGTATCAGTCTGGTTCCTGTGATGCAAGTGTCTGTGGGCTTAAAAAAAGCGTAAGGAATCTAGAGGCTTGCAGAATCAAGCACTAGGGTTAGGAAATGCTAGCATCTTTTTTATCCATGTTTATCCATGCAATCTTAAATTAGATATAAACCCCTGTGCATATAAATCTTTTTAATTAATGATTACTTAGGATTTTCATAAATCTCTAGGATGAATTACATGTTAAAGCTGTATTATGAGTAAGCGCTGTTCCTGTTGGTAGGACCTCTGTCTCTGTAGCTGTAGAATTTAGAATATATGTAGTGAATGAAGCACAGCATCTCGTGATGGAACTTGATAGAAGTGGTCCTTGAATAGATTCTGTTCTTGCTTCTTTCAAACTTTGATAATATGAAAATTTAAAAAAATTAAGTTCTCACATTACACCAGTATTGAGTGCTTTTGTGTTCAGTGAGAACCATGCTTTTGATTGGTTTTGACTTGTTTTTTTCAACCTTTTGTCACTTTATTCTCTACAAAAAAGTCCTAGTTCCAGTTCTGATCTTAGCATCAATTTCTGTAAATACTGTGTGGGAAAGGGTATTTGGTCATATACCTAAATATATGGTAGACACGTTAAGGGAACAAATGAAAAACAGAAGGATTTCTTGCAGTCTTTAGATTTCTTAAATACCTGATCTTTCTACTCATATACAGCGTAGCTAAAGCTCTCAAAAAACCCCTCATGATTGGCTTGAAGGTGTTTGTCTCAATACGCTCACTTTAGATGAAGAGGTTGTTTTTATTCTTTAAAGTTTTGAATAAAGAGCAGTAAGCTAAGTAAAACTAACTGTGGCTTAGACTATCTTGCTGTCTTATGGTCAGTTCTTCTACTTAGTGCTTTCATTTTGCAGTTTGTGGGGAGTGCCACCTAGTATCTGAAGATGTGGAGGTAATTAGTTACTGTTTTAGGAAATATTTATTAAGTATGTTATAGTCGAAGTGTACTTCTAAAGGACTTGTAAGTAAAGACGTTGAAGTGATCTTAATGCTAATTATTGAACGTAACAGAGGCTTGAGCTTTTTGCTAGTCAATAGTTTTAACTTTTAAGAAGCACTGAAGATTTCAACTTTCTTGTTAGTGATCTTAAAAAAAAAAAAAAACCAAACAACTAAATGCAGATATTGCTCATAATTTCCTTCAGTTTCAGAACACCAGTTGTAAAGAACAACTTTCTACCAGGATGTCAAATTTCTACTCCCTATAACCAGCTCCCTTATTTCCTACCGCATACCCCAGCAACTCCATTTCAAAATCAAGTTGGCTTGCAGGTAACTTTAGGCTGTCTTTTGCCATTTTTCAGTACATATTTTTATTGGAGACCACTTTATGTTAAATATATGCATATATTTAACATACATTTTTTCAAAATCTAAAGTTGCTGTTCATTTTTCCGTGTGAGTAATGGAAAGCAGTCTGTATTGCTTATTCTCAAAAGTTAACTATTTCTTCATATGTGTGTCTGAATTTAGGTAAAATAAGTCAACTCTTGAAAAATCAGTTCAGTTGTGTCAAAATCCTGAAGCCTTTGTCTGAAATCTAAACCTTCTCAGATCCTCCTTCTTAACAGAAGCAAGAACTAAAGTCACTATTTTTGTTCTGCTGTGCTTTTGTAGTGGTACTACCCACTGCAGTGGAGTACCAGAAAGAGAAGCAGTATGCTTAGAAACTGTAAGAGTCTGAGGGAGGTAAAAGAATGAAACATTACTTTCCGTCACCATTTTGTTAGATTTCCCAAACTTTGATGCATTTGTAGTGGCCTGAAATCACATAAGAATGGATTATCTCAGATGGATTGTACATTCAGGTAGGAATCATCCCAATTGTAGATATAATCAGGGTATAGGTATAAGCTTCCTACAAGAGGACTAATATTTAAAATTTGTGGGTTTTCTACAGCTTGGTACAGGCAATACAGGCTGTTTCAGCTTCACAGCACTGAAGTCTGCTAGCTAATCGTTAGCTTCAAATAAAATACGAAGTGATTTGAGTACAGCTCTAAGTTAGTTGCATGCTGTGACCGAAAGTCTCTTAGTCTAGTTTCTAATGTTGTCTGTAGAGAGGGAGATGTCTCTAATGATCTGAGAAGCCTTATTAAAGAACACCATGTAGTTGATTTCCAGTGTGAAGAGCATTGGTGTTTCTGTAAGAATTCAGTGATGTTACATGCCAAGTGATGATCACTATACAAATACTTTTAGTGTGGGGATCTAGCTTTCAAGACAAACAAATTTATAGTTTAGCTTTACCACACTTTATCTTGTTCAGAAAGACCAAGACTACTTAGAGCATATCAACTTAATCAAAAGTAGAGCTCTACCATGTTCCCCTGCATGTATACATGTAGTTATTTTCTTAACTTTTTCTGTATGTACCCAGGTTCCAGCTTCTATACCTTCCCATGAATGTCTTGCCATCAAAGGAAGAGTTTATACAATATTAAAGCAGATAGGCAGTGGAGGCTCAAGTAAGGTAAGATGCTCTTTTGTCCTTTTAGCCAGTCACTCATTTACACAGTAGTAGATGTATTTTAAACATACATGTTGAGGTGATCTAATAAGGAGTGCCTAGTACAAAGTATTTGAGTAACCCAGAGAATCTAGAAGTTTGTTTTAATGCTGTACTTAGACTTTGTGCCTCATGGACGTAGAAGAAACAGTGCACAGATTAGATTTGGTACAACGGTGTTTTATCTGAGTCTTCGGATAGCCAGCAGTAATAACCAAATTAATGTCTTACTATGGAAATGATGCTTCATTTATTACAGGATGTTAAGCACAGTACTGGTCATTTCAGTGGAGAAACAAAGTAAAAACAGGGGGTAGATAAAGGGGAGGTGTTGAAATAAAGAATTGACAGCGAACAGAAATTTGGAACCATGTGGTCAGAACACTGAACAGAAATTACAGAAACAGGAAAAAGTGATCACCCAGCTCTCGTGAGCATCTAAAAATAGCACTTAAATCAGTAAACAGTGGTGGGAGCCCACTTCCTTTTGGCTTCTGCATGAAGGCCTGAAGATAGATTGTGCATGCTCTTGAACAGACTAATTTCTATGGTTGAGTGAGTATGAAATTCCTAATAAAATTGGCTCTTCTGTTGTAAGAGATGTGCTGCATTATCACTGTACATCTTAATTTGAGAGGCTGTCGTTTAGGGCAGTGTGATTACACTGTTGGGAAATGTGTGGTTTGTAAGGTTGATTGAAAGTTCCTGAAGTGGACAGACCATCCCTTGTTACTGAAGTCTTCAGCAACTTGTGTGAGAAACAGAGTGTAAGTATGAATGAAATGGTGGATGAGCTGCTTTTCATAAGGAAAATTTGGGTCATGGGAACTTGAGAAACAGATTTGGCAAAATCTCTTGTTCAGAAGGCAAAGAATTGTAACAAAAACATCAACAGTTTTGCATGAGTTACATTTGTCTACTTTCTTCTGGCTCCAACACCTCTGCTTCACCTGTATGCTTCTGTCTGTGAAGCCTGTATTACTAGTTAGAGGGACAGCCTAAGAATTTATGTAAGGGAAATTTGATACGTGCACACATTGGTTAATCCTTAGGAATAGCTTGTGTAGTACTTACAGTCTGCAGCACATGGAAAGCGAAATGGTTACTGTTAGTTAATCTGATGCATGCAGCAAAATATAAATTGGATACTGAAGTTAAATGATAGCATTTCTGTTTAAAACTTTAAGTATCCTTTTGACTTGCTAAAAATTGTCCAGAAAGCTTAGTTAGAGCTAGTTTTAGAACTGAGTATTTCTAATTTTATTCTTAAGTTCATTCCACTAAATCCCCTAGTGTTGTGTTTTAAAAGCATGAATTTTCCCAAACTGGCTTGTGTCTGAGATGATACTTAAGACTGACCTTGCTTTGGAGCTTTTTGATTTTTTTAATTAAAAATATTTGATAGTTGTCATTTCATCAGTAGCTTAATTGAATGGAATATGCTCGAGCTGTCATGTTGCAATTACCATGCTCCCTTAAAATAGGCTTAATTCTCTGCAAAACTGAGGAGAGCAGAGGTGCCACCTTAAAAAGTGATAGGTATTGTCCACAGCGTATCTACTTCATTGGCTTTCAGGTATCTTAACATCCAGTAAATAGTCATGGAAAATAGGACTAGAACTTTGTTCAAAAATCCCCTTGTGTCTAGACTTCAAAAATTTTAAACATGTTTAATCATATTTAATTGTACTTGGCTTATATTTATGACCCTTTGTGCCTACTTTTAATTTTGAGTTTGTTTGCATACATGGGAACTGACAGAACCGAAGTGGTACTGAGCAATGAAGCTGTGTATTTTCTAGTGACAGAAGGAACAGTCTGGGTGTGTCATAAGAGATGGGAAATTGGTTTTAAATGTTGCTTTCCTTACATGACTCTGTTAATCCAGAGAGTAATAAATTGAAAACAATAACAGAATGTAATAAAACCAGATTATTTCAGTTGGAAGGGACCTACAATGATTATCTAGTCCAACTGCCTGTCCACTTCAGGGCTGACCAAAAGCTAAAGCATGTTAAGGACATCATCCAAATGCCCCTTAAACACCAACAGGCTTGAGACATTGACCACCTCTTTAGGAGGCCTAGGCCAGTGTTTGACCACCCTCTCTGTAAAGAAACACTTTGTAATGTCAAGTCTAAACCTCCCTGGGCACAGCTTTGAACCATTCCTAAGTGTCCTGCCACTGGATACCAGGGAGAAGAGCTCAGCATGTCCTCTCCTCAAGAAACTGTAGAGAGCAATGAGGTGGCCCCTCAGCCTTCTTTTCTTCAAACTAGACAAGCCCAAAGTCCTTAGCCACTCCTCATGGGACATGCCTTCCAGCCCTGTCACCAGCTTTGTTGCCCTCTTCTGGACACATTCAAGGACCTTCACATCCTTCTTAAATTGCAGGGCCCAGAACTGCACACAGCACTGGAGATGAGGCTGCACCATCGCTGAATACAGCAGGATGATCACCTCTTCTGACCGGCTGGTTATGCTGTGGTTGATGCAACCCAGGATACAGTTTGCCCTCTTGGCTGCCAGAGCACACTGCTGACTCCTATTAAGCCTGCTGTCAACCAGCATCCCCTGATCCCTTTCTACAGGGCTGCTTTCCAGCCACTTCTCTCCTAGTGCCTGGTGTTACTCTGTCCCAGGTGCAAAATCCAGCATTTGGACTTGTTAAATTTCATGCCACTAACGATTGCCCAATGCTCCAATCTGTCTAGATCCCTCTGCAACACCTCTGGTCCCTCAAGAGAGTCAACAGCACCTCACAGTTTGGTATCACCAACAAACTTGTTAATGGTGCGTTCAACTCCTGCATCCAGATTGTCGATAAATGTATGGAACAGGACTGGCCCTAGAATTGAATCCTGAGGAGCACCACTGGTGACTGGTCACCAGACAGGTGTAGCCTCAGTCACTTATGACACTTTGAGCTCTGCCCTTCATCCAGTTCTTCACCTAGCGCCCAGTGAACCTGCTTATCTCATAGTTGGACAACTTGTCTAGAAGGATGCTGCGAGGGACAGTATCAAAAGCCTTACTAAAATCCAGAAAAACTACATACACCGCCTTCCTTCATCCAATAGGCAGGTGACAGTAGAGAGGTGTGTCAAATTAGTTAAACAGGACTTTTCCCTTTGTGAACCCATGTTGATTCTTCCTGATGATTGCATTGTCCTTTAAATGCCTTTCAAATGGTATGATCTACTCTGTAATTTTTCCAGGAACTGAGGTTAGATGAACAAGTCTGTAGTTTCCTGGGTCTCCCCTTCTTGTAAATTGGAATAGTGCTGTCTGGCTTCCAGTCAGTGGGGACCTCCAGGAAGAAAAGCTTCCTGTGTTGGCAGCATACAATTGTAGAACAAGATAGGGCAGAGGGGGCCTCTGCATGTCACTTGGTCCAATGGTCTGCTTAAAGCAAGGCCAAAATAGAGCAGGCTGCTCATGGTCTCTTGCAGTCAAGTTTTGAGTATCACCAAGGATGGAGATCTCATAGCCTCTCTGGACAGCCTGTTCCCCTGTTTGACTACATGAAGGTGAAAAAAATTTCCTGATACCAAATTGGAATTTTCTTGTTGTTAGCTGTGCCTGTTGCCTCTTATAATTTGATGGTTTAAGAGGAGTCTATCTTTTTCATACTTTACCTTTAAATAGCTGAAGAGAACAAGAAGATTCCTTGTAGCTTTCTCATCTTAAGACTGAAAGACTCAGTGCTCTCAGCCTCTTCTCATGTGCAATGTGGTCTAACCTCCAAATCACCTTGGTGTGATGAAATGGATGTGCAGTGTCAGGTTAAACCCTCGTATCTGTGGGAGGTGTTATTTTGCATTGTTTATCTTAGAAACAGTTCAGACTTGTGATCAGATACATCTAGTGAAATATAACGTGGTACCACGGTAGTTTCTGATAGAGGATTATTTCTGTTGTTTACTCATGGCTTCTTTCTTAATTTTTCTTCAAGCTGACTTGTAAACTTCTTTGTAAATTTAGTGTTGCTTCTTCCTTTAGAAAAGGTACGCTTTGTGTTTGAAATTCTGGCTGTGGTGAGGTGAGGGACCATCTGAGTAAATCAGAATTAGGATTGAATGAAGTTATTAACTGGTACTGTTTTGCAGGTGTTTCAAGTACTGAATGAAAAGAAGCAGCTGTATGCTGTCAAATATGTGAATCTAGAGGAAGCTGATCAACAGACTATTGAGAGCTATAAGAATGAAATTGCTCATTTGAGTAAACTGCAGCAACATAGTGATAAGATCATCCGCCTTTATGGCTAGTGAGTAAACACTAATTAAACCAATATATTTTTGATGTAACAAAGTTGCCTTAAATTTTAACAAATACATTTATTTATTTTTAGTGAAATTACTGATCATCATATCTACATGGTAATGGAGTGCGGAAATATTGATCTCAATAGCTGGCTCAAAAAGAAAAAAAACATTGATCCATTGGAACGAAAGAGTTATTGGAAAAACATGCTGGAAGCTGTTCACACAATCCATGAACATGGTATTATTCTTAAGTAATTCTAGGTATTTGTATAGGTTATATGGCAGAGATAACGTGTTCAAATTTCAGAGGTGGTATTGCTCTTAGTTTTGGTGTAAGCCTAGTGATCTTCAAATGTTGGTATTTATTGTATTGTGAAAAAAATTTTCAGTGAAACAAAAGACGAGAGTAGATCTTGATGGAGAGGTAGACTTACTTTGCTCAAAGGGATCTCCAAGTATCGCTGTTGTATAATGTTTTCTATTTCCTTGCAACAGCCAGGAAATAATCTATTCTGTATTAGAGTATGTTGTATACTCTCAATACTGCTTTTTCTCCAGTAGACTCAAATTTCAGCCACTTACCCTCTCCAAAGAAGCTTTGACATTAGTGACAGCTTTTACACAGCTCTGTCATCTTTACTTTGACATAGTGTTTCAGCTTTTTCTCATAGTTCTTTGGGCCTTCCTTTCATCTTACCTATGCAATGGAAGTGCGTGCATGTGTATTCTGTTTGGCTATATAATATAACTGAGAGAGCAGATTTGGATTCATTTTCTATTTAAGAACAAAAAGGTGGAGACCTGTACATATAGCAGAGAGTGTCACCTCTTCATAGCACAAGAACACTAGAACATTCAATAATACCGAAAGACAGCAAAACCTAATAAAGCACAGGCTATGTACTCTGTGCTGTGTCCTTGAAACAATTTTGCAAAATATGGAGATGGATTTGTTGATTATATGGCTAATAACCAAAATTCGTAATAAATAATGTAAGTAGGGTTTGAGAGGTCAGTCATATGTAATCCTCAGTGAATGGAACCTTTGAGATTAGGAAGCAGAAAACATCAGACTAAGCAATATAATTCTTTTAAGTGCCTGCTTTGCTAATTATCTAGGAGAAAGCTGCAGGAGCAGACAGGCCATTGAAATGATCCAGTAGTTCGGTATGGCAGCATGCACATACAGCTAGAGGACATATCCGTGACTAAGAGAAACTGTGACTCAAGCCTCTTGGAGCTATTTTGGGGTGCTTGCTGATTTGAATAAGTAATAAACTATAAACTCATGCGAATCTTAACTCATTAAAAAGAAATGGAAACACTTACGACATGTGCAAAGAATAATTTGGTTTTGGCCAGGTAAACCTGATCTGCACCTTCTCTCTGCAAGGGTTGTGGGAAGTGAGCAATAAAAAAAAAAACCCATAGTAACAACCTGGATTGACTAAACCTGGATTGACTTTAAACTCTATTTTCCAGGCATTATTCACAGTGATCTGAAACCAGCAAATTTTCTGATAGTTGATGGAATGTTAAAACTAATTGACTTTGGTATTGCAAACCAGATGCAGCCAGATGTGACAAGCATCATTAAAGATTCTCAGGTGAAGTATTTCTGGAAAATTGATGTACACTTTTCTGTAAAGTGCTTTAATACTTGCTGATTATGTTGATTAATAACTTCCATGAATACTGAAATTGTATGCCGAATGAGTTTATATAAATATTCATATATATGACTTTTTAGATGTTTTTATTGAATGGAATAACAATGGCCTTCAGCCTGAATAGAAACAAATTTTCAAGATGCTTCTCAGTGCTTTGAGACCAAAATCTAACTTTTTATCAAGTGGGTTAAACTAAGTGCATGCTTCACTTAAAGGAATATTTTTACATTTTCACGGCTAGGTTGGCACAATGAATTATATGCCACCCGAAGCAATAAAAGATATGTCTTCCTATGGAGAAAATGGGAAATCTCGATCTAAGGTAACACAATATTTTTTTCTCTCCTGTTCCCTTCATCTTAAGAAGAAAGTAATTCAGACATGTATCTTAAGACTTAGTTTTCTCAATCTTCCACTGAAACTAGAACACAAGGAAATCCATCGTGCCATGATGATGGTGGGCAGAGATTGAAGGTTAAGTTTATTCCTCTCAACTACCTAAATGCATTTTGTAGGTGATGTTTAGAGAAATGCAAGTGCTGAATTAATGAGTAAAATTGAAAGCAAAACAGATACATGGGCTGGAGTGTTGGAGGAGCTTATAATAATAATTATAATATCTAAACTGGTAATAAATGTAAAAATATTTTAAAATCAATTTCTATGGAGCAATTTAAAACAATCTTCCACTATGGTATCAATGTGAATGGCATTGAACAGCAATACAGAGTACAGTGAAACGCATGCAGCCTTTCAAATATCAGAGGCTGTACCGATGACAAATGTTGCAAAAGTCTTTTGAGCATGTTAAGGGCCCACCATGCTGTACATCTCTGCCAGGTCCTCCTTTGCACTAGAATCACTCCAGGCTAGAGCTTTCAGGGGGTGTTTCTGGGAGGATCTTCCATGGAGTCTAGTGAATCATTCCTCAGTCACTTCTTGGTTGCCTATAGTGCTTGCTTATGCAGTCTTGTTTTAGTTTTGTTCTGCCAGAAACTGGTGGAACTTATGGTACTGCTGGCTGCTGCACAGCTAAATTTTAGCCTTCTGCATGAATAACTCCAGCTTAGAAATCTTTTTCTGAAATTAAGGTAAGTTGCTTTTCGATAGAAACCATTGTTAGTATGTTTG
This sequence comes from Steatornis caripensis, assembly GCA_013398225.1. Classification (NCBI taxonomy): domain Eukaryota; kingdom Metazoa; phylum Chordata; class Aves; order Caprimulgiformes; family Steatornithidae; genus Steatornis; species Steatornis caripensis. Next base: position 448,674 of record VZSC01002772.1, on the reverse strand, counting down.
CTTAGACAACAAGATACAATGATCTTTGTGGCATTGTCATATTTTTGAATTCTTTTAAGTGAGAGGAAGGTTTTGCAAGAAATGAGTGATACCTGATAAGGTCTTTTTAAAAGATGATACAATGAAGTCCAGTATTTTTGGAGACACGCGGATGAGTTCTGTGTGTCCTATTAATTTGTGTGCTACAGAGTACTGTGTGTTGTAGAACTTTTTATAAATTTACTGGGGCAATGGAATGTGAATGATTACAAAAGTACTGAAGGAAAGCAATTTCACATTAGCAGTCAAACTTCGGTTGTGGTACATAGTTTTGTGGTAAAGTGTTTTAAAAAGTAATCTGTATTCATATGTATGTGCACACTCAAAGACTGTGATTTTTTAACTGTTGAATGGAAGTATTACTGTGTAGTGAAACACAATCTTGTCTTTCTAACCACAGAATAGAATGTTTTATAGATGGATTTCTTTTGTTAAGGGTGATACTTTTTACCTTTTAAATATGTAAAGGTAAAATTTTAAAAATTGCACACAAAGTGCAGACGACTTCTGGAGCTCAGTTCACCCAAGCAACTGTGATGGGAGTCAGGTTCTCTGTGTGCCTATTTCCCCACCTCCCTCTTCTTCCCCAACTCCCTCAACCTTAGGTGCTTATCTTAAAGTGTTTCAGCTTCAACAGAAGTGGAAACTCCTCCTGTAAGGAGCAGTCCAGGTGTGGTGGTTGGAATCTGGATCTGAATCTTTTAAACCCAGAGCAACTGAACTATAGCTTCCCACTTTGGGGACATAGCTGTCATGTCTCACTGGTTTCTGGATTTAAATTAGTATGCTTTTATTTGTATTTCCTCATAAATCCAAAACTAGAATCCTGCTGATGAACTTGTTAAGGACTACCTTTAATTTCATTTGAAGTTATTTCTTCAATTAAGTTGCTTTTCAAAGATAATTAATAAAAACAGCTTTCTTGTGGAATATTACTGAATGAAGCCACATCACTGTCTTAGTAGATGATGGCATGCTGTCTTGGTGATTTTGTGTAATAGCTACTAGGATCTGTTATCCAATGTAAAATAGATATACTGTTAAGTGAAATGACTGTACAATTTTATGATAAATTGACTGAAGGGGGAGAGTTCCTTAAGTGAGAAGTAATCTTAACTTTTTTGTTTTTGTATTAGATAAGTCCCAAAAGTGATGTGTGGTCATTGGGATGCATTTTGTACTGTATGACATATGGAAGAACTCCATTTCAACATATAACAAATCCAATTAACAAACTGCATGCTATCGTTGATCCTAGTTATGAAATAGAATTTCCAGATATTGCTGAGAAGGATCTTCAAGATGTGCTAAAGGTAACCGTCCCTTAAGATTAATTTTGATACAAATAAGGGCAACTTCTTTATTTAAAGTGTATTTTCTTAAACTGAATGAGTTGTGCTTGAGAAAATTTTATCACAAATAATGCTCACTGCTACTTGAGGTAACAGGCCTTACTCCAAAAGAAGACTTAGTGAAGCTAGAGAGACTTCATACAGCTTCCATAGGAAAAGTCTATTTTCAGCTCACTAGCAAATAAACAAGGAAATACTTAAAGCAATCTGGCTTAACTCCTTTTGCTGAACAACCCAAAGTAAATACAATAGCTTTTATGCTCACCATCCCTTTCCCTCACCTTGCATATTTGTTTACTTTTGAAACTTGGCCTATCCTTTTACTCCAGCCCTAACTGTGTTGCTCAGCAAGTAACAAACTGGAATCCAGAAACACTTGTCCCCTTGAGTTTCAAACCTCAGTGTCATTCTGTGTCATTCAGAATAAAAGGATATTGTAGGTTCTGGTCTTCACCTCTTCCAACTTTTTTGCTTGAGTAAAAAAGTACCAAACTTTACTCTGAAGATAATTGCTAATGAAGGCAATTAGGTTAATCTGTTACCGTATTTTGAGTTGAGTCCGACTATGTAGTTTGACAGCGACAAGTTCTGACATGCATCTACAGGGTCTTTTAGATATCCTCACTGTTAATTCTTAGAAAAATTCTTAATTTACAGGCAAAACATTCTTCCTCCTCTCTTTTTCATTTGCAGCGTTGTTTAATAAGAAATCCTAAACAAAGAATATCGGTTTCGGAGTTGCTGATACATCCCTATGTTCAAATTCAAAGTCACTGTCAAACAGGTACATGTATTTTAAAATCCGTTTTAATTAAATAGTTTATAATTCTGTTTAAGAAAACGAAATGCTTTACTCTTGTATGTACTTTTTGTTTACTGGTGTAACAGTCTATCTTGTTTGATGCCTATGTATGTTTCAGAAAAGACTTCTGTATTTTAATTCTTAAACTCTTCATTTCAAAACTGACTTTTTTATACCTCTTAGAAACTGCACTAGTAATTTATATGTAGTTGTATGCATTTTTAACATAATTGTAAATGAACTGCAGGTGTTTCAAATGCAAAAGGAACAACAGAGGAAATGAAACGTATCCTTGGCCAGCTCGTTGGCTTGAATTCTCCCAACTCTATTTCTAGAGCCGCTAGGGTAAGTAAATGCTGAAAGGATACATATGTAAAAGCTTTAACCACAGCTGGAAAAACACCACACATTGTAGTGGTTTTATTTGGAAGCATGCAGAATCTCTCTGCATCCTTCTAAATGTGGAGGGTTGAAAGTATGATAGTAATCTTGATTTTAGCTTTTTCTTTCCTTCCCATCTCCCAGTATATCTTTACTGCTTTATTTCCAAATCCCCCACTGCCCCAGTATCTCCTCTCTAAAACGGTCCTTACTGTGCTGCTTTGCTTTCAAGCTGCCCCAAAACTGTAGTAGGTCTTCTAATTTAAGAACCGTCATTATGGAGAAACTATCTAAATCGATCTGTCAAGTGTGCAAGGTTTTGGACTGCAACTGTTCTTACTTCCTGAAAGTTGCTGAACTGTTAATGCATCATTATGTCTAAATTACTCCATTGATGCTGAGGTATTATGATTCCAGTCTTTCAATTTACTGCCTGAAAGAGAAGCTTGGTAACTGTTCACCAGCTCTGTTCTTTCCACCTGTCCTTCAGAAGAGGTGATGGTGGTCAAATATGTAGTAAGTTGAGATGGAATGCAAAGGTGCTTACATGGGGAGGAAAGCAAATTCATTATGCATTAAGTAAATCCTAAGGAAGTTGATTTATACTTACACTGCTAGTCATACCTGATTTTTTTAAAACATGGGAGTGAACAAGAGATTATCTTTTTAACACATGTTGTGATGTGGCTGTGTTTGTGGCTGCTGATTTTCCTATCTCATATAAAGTTTGCTCACTCAAAGTTTGCTCACCCTGAGTCTGCAAATACCTCCTGTCTTCCGCGCTGGTGTTTCCACATCAGAGACAATTAATGGAGTGCACTTGATTTTAAATCTTGGTAATTAGTGTGTTGTCTGCCAGCTTGTGAAGCTCTATACATTTGCCCATGCTGCTAAGTCGGTGTATGCCTTTTCTTTTAGGCAGTACGTTGCATTATAACCGGTACAACTATGCTGTCTTAAGTGTATCTTTATTTTCTGATTTGAGAGAGACGTTTTAGTAATAAATTTGGAATATTTAAGTATGTGATGAATTGTTTAAAGTGGTGATCTTTGTAATAAATATATAGTTTGAATTAGTGTGCAGTACAACTGTGTTCACCTGAATAATTCTGGTTTTATTAACTTTCAGACTTTATATGAACAGTGCAACAGTGGTAAAAGTCTTGACGTATCAGCATTTGCAAAACTTGGGAGTCAAAAATCATGGACAACAAAATGATGTACTGCTGTTCAGGATGCAACAGAAATGTCTGGTCTGTTTAAAAAATATTTTGTGCTGCTAGCTGTTAAGAGGACACTCAGCATAAAGTTCACATTTTTAAATGTTCTTTGTGTCTTCCGGTAATGCTTGCAGATCATTAAAAAGAATTTAATTGAATGCTTTTCACTGTGGGCTGCTTCACTCCTTGCATGCTACTTGGGTTGAACAATGAAAATTGCTAGTTGGCGATTAGGGTCTCTGTTACTCACAAAGAACTGCAGTGTTTGGAGTACAGAAACTTGTATGAGAATTTTCAAGCTCTTTTATCCTCCTGAAGCTAAAATAAAAAAAGTTGCTAAAATGCCAATTGGTGTACATGAAAAACATGCAAATATTTCTTGAAATACCTCGTATGGCATGAACCCAGAGTATTATGCTGTTCTGTCCTTTGCCAACAAATGACTCTTCTGTCCAGTTTTGATCATAACTAAGCACTCTGTTTAAGTGATCAGTTACAATACTGGTACATACATGTAAATGTCACTCAGTTTTTGAGCGGTTTCTGTGGTTAAGTGTAATAGTGAAAGCATCAGTACTGTTCTGAAGAGTTATAGGAATAAAATTGCTTTTGTTCTATTAAAAATGCTACTATAAATCCAATGTGCTTTTCAGATTTCAAAACAATATGAAACACATCAATATTCCTGATGGTCAGAAATCACTAATTTGGATTTTTAAAAGCATTAATACTAAGCACTCTTTAAAATGTACTGAATGTGTAGCAGGATTGGTTTTTAGATGATTGTTAGTGAACTGATGGTGGGTTTTTTAACTGAGTTTCATTTCTGGTGCAAGTGTATGAATTTTAAATTTACATAAGTCATTGAAAGATGTTAAAATAATATCTAATAGTTTTATACTGAAAAAATTCTTGCCTTCAGTTTCATGACAGCTGTAATGCTGTCCCTGGATACCTTCTAAAATATGGAGATTGTCAACTCTCTATCTTGATCAAGCATTTTGAGTGAGTCTGTTTTGCCTCTCCTTCATAATAGCTCTGCATCTAAAGATACCAGTGTCATTATTAAAATGGCTCTTTCCTTGTTTATCTACATTAACCAAGACTATGCAATACTCCTTGATCAGTGATTGGAAAAGTTGAAGGTCAGCGCTAGGGAAGCTTTCTTCGACAGTTTCTGTATGTTAGATTACTGAGTTCATGTTTTAGCTTCAGAAGAGCATTGAAATATATTAAAGTCTTTGTGATAGCTTTTTGTATTTCAAGTTTGGATATCTTGTATTGGGGGAAGATGTCGTAATGCTTCACAAAGGCCTAAGTTGAGGGAGATTTGTCTTTCATTGTAAGAATATATTTAAATACTCACTTTCCCCCCTTCTGAGTATTTTTTCTTCAAATTGTCTGGATTCACAGGATTTAGTTTTCTTTTTGATCTTAGTAAGACAGTGAAACCTAATGTTCTACCTGTTGATTTCTGTGGCTTTCATTTCTATGACTCTTGAAAGATTTAGAGGATCAAAAATCTGAGTGGCATTGTGCTGGTTATGTGTTAACCTGAACCTGTAATGGTGCTGTGAAATCTCGAGAAAGCCCCTGGAGAAGGGAGGTAGTCTAGTTTAAACTGCTGGGTTTTACTACCTGATGGAAGTACGATGTATGCATCCAAGTACTGGAGTGCAAATAAAGTGCCTGGAAATTCTGCCTCTGTAGTGGAAGTGCATGTTCATAGTACTTCTGTCATGTGTATGTGTCCTGGTTTGAGCTATGACAAAACCAATTTTCTTTTAGTAATTTTACTTTTCAGTTATGTCTCTTCTCAGTTCTCTTCAGAGAGCTGCACTATCTGAAATTAGCTGCATGTTTTTCAGCAGTAGCTGCTTTAAGCAGTGATAAGGCTTGGTGTTTATAGTTAGTGCTGGAGCATCAGTAGGAATGGAATGCAGTAAGGCTCTTGCTTATAGTTATCCCTATGGAGACCAAGGTCTATGCTGGCTTCTGCTAACTTTCTTATGTGCTGGAACTGAAAGAGTGGAAAAGGGGTTGCCCCTGTGACCCTGCGGTGGGGAGGAGTGGGTCAGACAAGTGACCCAAAACTGACCAAACGCAGTATTCCATCCCATACGTGTCATACTTAGTGTAAAGCTGAGGGATCACAAGGGTCTTGCTCTCTTCTTCTATGGCCAGTGTCCAAGGAGGACTCTGTCTGATTCTTCTGCCTTCGATCCTGATCCATGTGTTCCTGAATCCAGTTCCCGTCTCCAGTCTGGGACTTTCCAGGGGCCTGCCCTGCAGCATTTGGGTGATGTGATCATCATTGGGGGAGCTTGATTTTGGTTTTGTATATATTTCATGATAATTATTTCTATTATCATTATTATACCTTATTGTTATAGTTATATTAAAGTTGTTTTAACTTTTTCAACCCATAAGTCTTTCCTTTTTCTCTCCAGCCCCCACCTTTTTGGAGAGGGAAGGGGTTAACAAAGAGTATCTGTTGGTAGTTTAGACCTTGACAGTATGCTATCTGACAGGTCGAATAGGTCACCCCTCTGTGAGGGTGGGGGGGAAATTGTCATTCTTGCTGCTGGAGGCTGACTTAAGCCAACACATCTTGCTGCCTTGGGAAGATGCATCTGGAGTCCAGAGAATTCTTACAAATGACTTGAAGCATCACAAAACACTGGGTAGTTGTGTTTGTTCTGAGGATGTGGATGGTGTTCCTGAGAACTTTCAGTTTGACCTTATAAAAGGGGGAGTCCCGCTGCCTTTGCAACATGTATGATATGAGCAGGGCTGAGATACCTTTATCTTCTCTTTGTCTAGATAAGCTTATCTTACACCTATAGGAATAGGCATATTGTATTGCAGTGCTGTATTCTACTTTCCCGTAGTGTTTTTGGGAATTGTTCTTTACCAACAACTTCAACTAAAGAAAATGCGTTGCCTTTTCTCCCTGGAAGCTATTTCTGCAGTGATCCAGATGCAGAGCTGCAGCTGTACTTCGCATGATTCTTCAGCTCGCAACATAACCTTTTTCTGTGCTTGCACACTGAGCCAGTAGTAGCTTTATTGGGATNTTGCCTTTTCTCCCTGGAAGCTATTTCTGCAGTGATCCAGATGCAGAGTGGCAGCTGTACTTCGCATGATTCTTCAGCTCGCAACATAACCTTTTTCTGTGCTTGCACACTGAGCCAGTAGTAGCTTTATTTGGATCACTCTAGCACTATAATAATGTTCATCTCAAGTTACAACTCGCTATCTCTTTTCTTTGCTGTTAAATACCGATCTCCACAGCAATATTGGAAGAAAGGCCTTATTTCAGTGTGTTCTTGTTATCTTTCCTGCCATTGATTTATCAGTTTTTTGATGACTTTATAGCCCTGTAAGAAATAAAGAATGAGAGAGAAGAATAGCGCGCACACACTTTGATCTCAAAAGATACATGAAACTTGGGAGTAGTGTATTTTTTCCCAAACTTCAGTACTTTTGATTTTAAAATGAGGTTTTCAGAGCTTGCTAATATAATAAAAGCACCCTTGATAGGTGGGAAACTTTGTTCTTAATTCTTTCATATTCAAAGCAGCAAAACAATTTTTCAAATAATTATTGTTTTTAAAAAAGTTCTTTAATGAAGAACAGTATTTCTGTAATTTTACCAGACCTCTATTTAATGTCTGTGTTTCGAACCCTAAGCCCTCACCACCTTCATATGCCGGTTAGGACTATCTTGCTGTGACAGTGGAAGTGCTTGTAAGACAGCATTAATTCTTCTGGGGTGTGGTGTTCCTGTGTATGTTCAACACCTGCCCTCCTTTGTTTCAGGTTGGCAGTGATTCTCTGGATTACAGAGGGAGAGTGATTAGGAGTGGGAACTACCACTGATACCAGCCCTTCTCCCCTCAGCCTGGTCTGGGAGGAGGGCTGAAGCAGGGGGCAGAGAACATGTGGTCACCCTAGTGATGGGGTACATGCAGGAAAAGCATGTCCTTCGTGTAAGGGCAAGCTTGGAATGATAACTGTAACTTTGTTGATCTAATTGTTATTATATGAAACATTGTGGAGTCTCAATTAGTCATCTAATGGGGGGGGGGAGCTATCCCATATTTCAGGGGTGGGAGGAAGTTAAAGACTTGTTCCCTGTAACAGTCCTGTTCTTTCTGGTTTATTTTTTATCAGACTTTAGTACTCCTGGAGAAGTTCAGTGGTATTTCAAACATAATGAGTACATATGCTAATTGTACTCTGCTTGTCTGTTATATAAATGTTAAAGTTATAAAGCTTGAAGCTACTGAAGAAAAAATGTTAATGTTCTGTGCCTTTCATATTCTAGATGGTTTGGGAGACTATTTATGGCGTGGGAACTGAAACACTATCTCTGGCTTTCTCTGGAGTGTGGGAAAAGAAGTATCAGCCCCTTCAGAGGAAATCTTATGAAGAAAATCTTTATTCTGCAGGAACATCTTTTCAGAAAGAGTTATTCTTGAAATGTCTCCCAAGTACTTGTCTAGGTTACAGATCTTGAAATGTTTCTGCATAATTATTCTAATGTTATGAGTGTTAACTTTCACTGTTTTGCTTCTCTGGTTAGTGTTGAATATGCAGAGAAGCAGTGCTATGTGCCTTATTTTTTTCTGTTGTAGCATATGGTTTATCAGTCCTTTTTCTCATTCCATGACTGCTAAAGAACCCACAGGAAATATAGCTGGTGTGAGAGAGAGAGAGCGAGCTTATGAAAGAGGACTGGGGCTGATGAGAGGCAGTGGGTTGTTATCAGTCATCCCTTTTAAATAAAAATTTTCCATTGCAAATGGATAATTGAGTTATACTCCTTCCCTGCCTCAATGACATGCTACAAGATGTCTGCCTACTTCGGCAGCTGCCACTTACCAGCCCTCACTCTATTCCTATTATTTTTTTGCTTTACAGACAACCATCTCCCTTTTCACATTCTGCTGGCATCTTAAAAGTATGTGTGAAGTACAGAACAGCTACGCATGAGTAGCTTTAAAGGACAGAAAATACTAGTCTTAAATGTTGGGTAACAGAGGTTGCTGCCTGAAGCTTTCTTAAGGTTACAAAATGCCCATCATGCGTTACTGTCACTGCCAAGGCCCCAGTTCAGGACATTGTGTATGTATAGAATGGGGAGGGAAGATGACTGACTAAACCAGAGAATGGCTGTTTGTAATCACTGTTACTGGATACATATATAGTATAATGCTATATCTACTACTATTGAGATACCACAACTACATGAAGAGTAGAAAGGTAAATGAGAACACTTCAGTAAATTCCCTTTAGTAGTTCTTGTTTGGAAAATTAGAATCTTTAAATCTAATACTGTGGTCCGGAAAACCTTTACTCAGCAACTAACACTAAGAAAAGCTTAACTGCAGAAGGGTGACTTCTTTTTTCTGTTTATGGATGGGTATAGCATTACTCAGCCTGAACAGCTGTATGTATAGTTGGAATTCAAAAACTAAATGGAGTTTAAGTTTTGAAGGCTTTGCTCTTACAGCGTGGGTGTGCCAACACCCAGAATCGAGTCCTTGACAAATCAAAGAAAAGGAGGCTGTTCCCTTGCATAACTCCCTGCTGTCAGGACACTTGTTCAAGCAGCAAGACAAGTCTATCCCCATGGCCCTGGAGGAGTCAGACTCCTGCTTCTCATCTGACTGCTTTGAAGGCACTCTAAGCTCTTGCTGCTGAACTTGTAGCTGGGTGAGAAGGGAATGGTTAAATCCCCAACAGTAGAGAGTGCAGAGCAGGGTGTGAGTTAGTCTGAAGGTAAGGGGGTCAAACTGTCACTCTATTTTGGTCCCTCCTATGGGTTTCTGTTTGTTCTTTAAGCACCTGATAGTGGTTTCATGCTGAATAGATAACTAATTCTTGGAGTGGTGATAGGCATCAAATTAAACAGTTGAAGTAAATTTGAGTTCTAGTCCCTCTCTGAAGCCTAGCTTGCTCCTCAGCAAGGATCACAGGCTAATTCTTGCAGGTGCCAGTTATGGCAGATGAGAGCTCAAAACTACTTGCTGCTTCCTTCCCGTTGTCTATACCCTTATCCTGCCTTGCTGCTCCCTTAGTTTGCGTGAGTTCTCAGCAGCAAGGATAAACCAAATACTTCTTTTTATCATATTTATATCTTACCCATCCTGTTTCAGCTAAGTACAAAGTGTTCCCTTCCTGCTCAATGCGTGTATCGCCTCCCAACTGCCCAGGTGCCCACCTGCCAGGAGCACAAAGCCTGTCTGCCAGTGAGCTTGCAGAGTATGCCCTTGTTTGCTCACTGCTCCGCATCAAGTAATTAAGAGATAAATCTTCTTTCAAGATAAAGGTTATAAAGAGTGGAGCAGGCAACGTAGTGTGATTACTTGTAGCGTATAGAGGTGTGGACCTGGGCATAAACAGAAGAAGTCTTTGTACAGGCTACCCATACACTTTCATGGGAGTTGCTGAAATGAAACCAGAGATAAAAATCTGACTCTTCACCTCAATTCCTCACATTGGCAGGTGGAATATCCACAGCTAAACAGTGATGCAATTCTAAGATGCTAGCTCTAATCAGATGAATTGCTAAAATCTAGGCAGCTTTTGCAATGAAACAGATGACTAATTTAATGAGGAATAGTAGTGCCACTGTTTTGAACCCTTAATAAACACCAGGAAAAGGTCAGTGATTAAACAGCATCAGCCCTTTGGTCTTGACTCTTATAGTATTGTAAAGATCTCTGGCTTGTCTCTGTACCCACTTAATGTGCGTGTTATGCGGTAAGTGCAAGTAAACTTTGAATACGTGCTTGTTATGTACTTCATCTATCTCTCTCAAGTGTGTTTTCCCTGTTTTACGTAGCTGTTGAAAACCAATTAAAAATACAGTTAAGTAACTATATTTAAGGAAATATGAATTAGATTCCTGTCATTGATACTTGCTTTCTCTGTGGTCTTGGATAAAGTATTCCTATGAGTCTTTGCTCTTTACATTCCTTGTCTGCTTACAGTTTGGCAGAGAGCTGTTTCATACCATGAGCGTGTACAATGCGTGTTGCGTTCAGTGACTCTCGGGGTGGGTAGAGCTCTTGATGCTGCTGTTGCAGAGTGGCATCATACTTTGAAATATTCTTAATAGGGTTAAAATTTGTCAAACACATGGCGTTTGGATGTTCATACCATGGGGAGCTGATTTACAGACACACAGTTCTGTGCGGCAGAAGGCAGTAGTGTCCCTTCCACGGCAGCTGAGGAGCACTGGGCACTGTAGCAGCTGCCATGAGGTAGAGGGACTTCTGAGCCATCTGCCAGGAAGCACTGACCGAAATCTGCCCCTTAGGCAGAGGAAGGCCTGCAGCCTACGTGTGTCACTTTGCTGATGAATGTGCTAGCCATTGTGCCTTAATGCAAAACAAAACTTCCGTTGGCCACCTACATGCGATTTGGACATATCTAGTGGCCTGGGCCCTTCAAGGAACTTAACCGCTGAGACAAAGTTTCCCAATTCATGATGGTTTGCGTAAAAGGCAGCCAGGTGCTCCTTTCCCACAAGGCAGCGATGCCTGTTGGTAGGTGCAGTGGTGGCACTTGTAGTGCTTTAGTGAATTTTAGAGGTGAAAGTACCTACAGACAATAATGTACCTCAGTAATGAGGCAAGCAGGAGTTTTGAGTCTTGAGCAGGACTCAAAGGTGAGTGTCTGCCTAAATCTCTTTCAGTCTGATCTTGGGACTTAGCAGAGGTCCAGCACCGCAAAGGTAAAGACTTATCCTAACTGTGGTGGTGCGTGCTGGGCAATGCAAATATGAACAAAGAATTGGTTTTAGGGAGAGCAGATGAATAGTCAAAGAAACCCTGGCTTTCGACACATCATTCACCTTTGGTTAGAGAATGCTCCTGTTACTGCTCTCGCTTCTCTTCTCTGGGAAGAGAAGACTGACAGAAAAGCAAAGTAAGTTACCTGCATCAGTGTTTGGAGCAGAAGAACTTTGAAGTTTTCATGTCAGAGCCTTGCTTTGCAAGAGATTAGTCCGAGGAACTATTTGAAATTGATGTGCCAGTAGCAGTTTTTAGGGCGGTTGATAAAATGAGCGCTAACAGCTTTCTGAACCTAGGCGGTATTGACTGAAGGAGTCCAAAGGAATTCACAATAGCTGTGCTAGAGATTGTACTGTGTGATTATTTTTTTTAATTAGCCTTAGAACCCAGAAATGGAGGGTAGTAAATGTGATACTGGTCTTCAAGAATGTTGGAGCTTGTGAATTAGACTACCAAGTATGACTTCCATAATAAATAAAAGGGAGAAAATACATTAAAGAGTGAAATGAGAGGATTCATTAATAAAGACAAACTATCGAGAGAGAATCTTTTGCAGAGAAATAATGCTTACAAATCTACTTATTGGAAAAGACCGAGTTCATGAGCATATACTCATATATGGCATACCTGGATTTTCCAAAAGCTTCTCCTGTAAGGTCCTTCAACAGCTCTTAAGAGAAGCTATTAGTAATATGCAAAGACAAAAGAAAAAAATGTTAAGGGCAAACAGGTGCGAGAAGGCTATGGAATAAGGAGTCTGTTATTCCTGCCTAAGGAAGATTACCAGTAAGGTGGGTCAAGGAGCTGTGGTAATGCACATTCATTCCCAGGCAATCTTAGGGTTAAATAGACTGATTGTTGATAGAGGAGCATTCAGAAAAATAAAACTTAGAGCTTCCTCTGGGAAAACAGGTAGAAGAATCTCATATTATTGATGAAATGACAGAGGAAAGCCTACACTGACAGAACACAAAGGAATTCGCGTGGGAGCAAAGCATCCTAATATGCGTGTGACACAAGGGGCTTCAAAGTCGTATTTGGGGAAGGTTCTGTATTATGCATAGCTCTCTGAAAACATCTGCCCAACCCTTGTACTGAAGGAGCCAATTAGAATATTAACTCCTGGGAAAGGAAGAGAACAAAACAAAATATTGATGTGTTTGGTTTGAATGCTGTCTGCTGTCCTTGAAAAGCATCTAGTAAAACTAGCAAATATGGAGAGAACCAGTGAAGGTGTCCAAAGAGGCAGAACAACTTCCATAGAAGACTGCAAGCCTGGTGACTCACATAGGAAACTGTCACTGGCAGGGTGCTGGAGGGGAGAAATCAGCATTGCGTAGGGCTAGGAGCTGATGAAATGATCGGTCAGAATTTTCAAACATGAACATACTGAGGCTTGGTATGCAAAATGTAATTACGTTCGAAATGAGGCTAGCGGGCGATATTGTGGAAGCCAAAGGTATAAACATGTTCAAAAGGAGATTAGATGCATTCAAGGAGGTTAGGATGATCGTTGGCACTGAATATAAGTGGTGTGGATGTAATCTCTGCCTTGGGAATTCCCTTTAAGCCTCTGAGCCCAAGTATCTGGCATGTTTTGCCAGAGATGGAATCACTTACCTTTGGTGAAAGGGTTCATGTTGGAAAAGGGTATCAGACCCCACACCGCCTCTTGCTCTGACCTGCTGTGGCAACAGTTAGATTCCTTGATTGGAGCCCTATGGTTGGGTGTCTCTGGGTACTAGACAGTTGATACCAATCTCCATGCCTGTCAAGATGATAGTTTTCACAAGCAGCATTCAAATGTGTTTGATTAGATACATCAGTGTCAACTCAAAAGCAATTGTGTTTTAGCAGGCATTTTGTGTGCCAGCAATGGCTTGACCATATCTGTACAATGTTATCTGGCCTTCTACCTGAGCCACTGCCTCAAGCAGACACGCAGGTGTTGTAACTTTGCCGTAACTTCCCTGCTGAGATCATACGCCGTACCTCAGAAGGGCACCTGGAAGCTAGGATCGTGGCAAAGACTTCTGCCTGGATGCAAGCTGGGAGCAAGGCTACAGGAAAGCAAGCAGCAGAGTAGTCAACATACAGCACTCTGGGGGTAGGAGCAGGATTCAGGTCTGCTCGTTAGAGGTTTGGTCTTCATGTTTAATCTTCCAGGTTCACCTTTAGGTCCTGCATATGCCCTATAACTTTCTCGACTCTGCTTGTAACCACATACTGACATAGTTGGCACTAGGTCGCATCTTGCACATAGCCTGCTGATACCGCTGGCAGCAATTGCTGCCAGCAGCTTAGGTCAGTGCAGGTGGCAATGTTCCAATAACTGCTTTGGTGCACTGGTGGGTTTTTTTCTACATGGGCAGGTCTATAACCAGTCCTGCAAAACTTGTTTAACTAGCCTTTCCTTTGCACAGTTCCCCGTGTGCTCAGCCTTCCCACAGTGCCTAGTTATATGCATGTCCTTATTCCATATTTCAGGGCAATAGCTGGAAGCTTTCCAGTGGTGGTTTCACGGCAAAATGCCAGTTCAAGCAGTTCACAATGTTCCTTTCAAATTCTTCTGGGTTTCACTTTTCGTGGGTGTCTGATATCGTTTGGGTAGACTCGTGCCGTAGTTCCTAGCATAAGGCCTCCATGTCCTGGAGTTTAGGTCCTTTCGGGATCAGGAGTAAGTCTGCTAGAAAAGAAGGAGCCTCACAGCATTTGCTGTTCACTTTGTGGTTGGAGCATTGTATCAAAGCATTAAATCTTGGCCCTTCAGCCACTGGTCAAGGATGTTTTTGAATTCAGGGAGGTTCTGGTTCATGGAAGACTAGTGAAAAATAAACCTCCTTAGATATCAGAATTTTGGCTTTTGACTATGCGTGGAGACCTGTGCGTTCCCAGAGAGGATGTGCATAAAGACTGGTTGTGTAATGAGTTAATCCATAAACATTGCTAATGTATGAGTTGTGCATCCAAAACTGGTGCATCCAAGCCCTTTTTCCCTAACAGCGCATTCATCTTACCTGCTTACAGTAAAAAGGAGTTGTTACAAGTGGAGACTTGCTCATTCTTACGAACCAAAATATCATATCTTTTTCTCTTAATTTTGTAATTATAATAACTTGAAGTCTATATTGAGATAAGGTATCGCAGAGGTTAATTGATTTTTGTCTTGAGCATCTCTTAGAACATCACAGCCTAATCATGAAGAATTTCCTTTCCCTAAGACAGGCCAAGCATAAAGAAAGATGAAGATAGTAACACAGGACTAGATGAAGCATCCACTTCCCTCTGCAGCAAAAACATACTGTAGTTCCTGCTGTGAATGGATCCAATTAAAAAAAAGCAGCACACAACAAAACAAACAAAAAAGCCCAACCAGAAACAGGGACGTGCTGCATCTCCTCGCTTCTGCCTTGTGAGCTGGCAAGAGCCTGTCTGGGAGGATGAGGAACTGTCTGGTGCCCTCCTGCTTTCTCCCAGCCTTCCTTCTGCTTGACTACGTGAGTCAGGAATTTCTGCAGAGCGTTTTCCTGACCCACGTAGTAACCTGTCTTTGCCCTTTTGCACATTCTGGTTAGCCACATTCAGAGAAAACATGAAACTAGTTCAGGAGTCTCACTAGGTGCCTTTTAGAGGGAAATACTAACATTATTTTTTCTTTTCAGGGAATACTTTTCTGAATACAATCCCTAGGCTGCATCCTTTTTGTTGGCTTAAGCAGTCGTGATTGATAACTAGTGAAAAAAAAAATGACTAATGCAGAATTCTTGTGGTTGGTTTTTTTTTTTTCCCTCTTTCAACTCCGGCTGCTAAGCTCACAGCACTTAGTTGAAATGCTTTGGCTTTGTTTCTAGGTGCTTGACCTGCTTGTTGTATGTTTACTGCAACTTGTTTTTACTGCTATGCATGAAGATAACCACCTAGACCTGAATTACTGATCCTGAATTAAGGATGATAAAAGCAGAGGTAATGATAAATTTCATTAGAATGCTGGTTTTCTCATTAATGAAAATATTAGCTGTGATCCTTAACAGTTTGAAGGAGCTCTAAGAGCTCTTTTCAGCCTACTGAAACTAGTCTTTGCTTTGCACTGAGCTCCTCAGGCTTCTGATTTCTTTCTGACCAGCAGGATGACACCCAAATCCACATGACGAGCAAGACTAACGTTAGTACAGTGTGTTGTCATCTGTCTCAATGGTTCACTTTTCCCCCATATCAACCAGTAAGAAGCTGTTGTGCCAGAAGCTATACGTGAAGATATATGCAATACCTGCTGACTGTCAGGAGGAAATAAATTCTGTAGTGGGGTCTGATTTATCATTAATAAATCCAAGCTGTATTTTGGGTCACTTTCCACATTATTATTGTTACATACTTTTCTTCTTACATCTACACATACTTTTGAGATCAGGCTAATTAGTTGTGCATAGATCAGCACCTTTTTTTAATCTCAGTTTAATTCACTTTAAAATGAGTCTACCTCAGCTCACCTGGAATTTCAAGAGCAGCTTGTTGGGGTCAGAGTTAAGGTCCACGTAGCCTAGTACTGTGTCTCTGACCAGTACTAGATGCTAAGGAAAGAATGGCCTGGGGTAAGCGTGCAGTGATGCTTCTGAGATGGGGATCAGCACTTTCCCTTGAGTGCAAGTGAAGTTGCCTTTCCAATTCCAAAATGATGGAGTTGTGCAACGCCATGCTCAGTTTCAGTGGCCATCCTGCCTTCGCTCTGTGGAGACGTTATGGTCCTCACTGAAAACCGAGGCAGAGACTTGGTTTCTTTTGGGTTTATATGTAAATTTAGTTATCTGTATATTGTCCTCATTTTTTCCTGTTGCCTTTTGTGTATGAGAGAACACCCTATGCGTTTTAATATTCTTTGCAAAGCCAATCTTAGCTTATCTTTAAGATGAGAAATTCTTTTTTGAGTTTTTCCCTTGTTTTGGGTGAGGGGGAAGGTTCTCGAATTTTTTATGTCTGGAATTCATGCTTGTTCAGATCTTAAAAATCAAAAGCTCTATTCTTAGATCTACTTTCATTTACTTGTCCTGCTGCTTTGTTTTAATCTGTGATCACTTGTTATTTCTAAAAGAAAATCTCGCAACCCTTGTATCCTCCTTGCTTAACAAAATGAAATTAACTGGCTTTTGCTCTTACAGATTTAGGACTATTTGCTGAAGAGAAATGTCCCTCTCCAGGTTGTGTCTTGAACACTTTTTTTTGCCTCCTGTTTTTTCAAGGATGCCAGCCTCCCATAAGGGTATAGCATATGGTGTTATTTAGTCTCTGGTTTAGCCCCTATGGTTTCTGGACAGCAGTCCTTTCCTGTAGATAGTAGTGCTGCTGCCCAGGATGGCAGATGTGGATCTCACCTGCTGGTCAGAAAAGAATCAGAAGCCTGAGGAGCTTGGTCTGAGGCAAGACCTTAAACCATGACCTCATGCTGCTGGTATGGCGTGGCCACAGATCTGCTCTGGGAAGATCATTCTGTCTGGGGCCAGGACTGGTGCTTCGTGGAGGCTGAGGAGCTGTGCAGAAGAGACTTCCTCAGCAGAAGGATGTTCTGCTGCATCATCTATGCCCTGAGCCCAACTACTTGCGCTGTCTTTTAAAAGACTTGTCTTGTCTTTTAATTGCTTGATGTTGTGCTTCTGCTGTAACTGCTGCTTCCTGGTTGTCCTTGTGTTAATGACTGCCAGCTTTGAATGTGCGTTGTGACTGTATCAAAATTGGATCTGCACCAGCGGCAGCCAGAGCATACGTTTGCTTCCTTTGTGGTTATTCAACTGACCCAAATTGTTACGGTCAGAACAAAGCAGTGCTGATGTGTGGGTGGTTTTCTCTTCATACTGTTGTCAGGTACTGTCCTGGGGTATGTTATCATCAGTAATGATGTTCTAGAGCAGTACGTCATTGTCCAGTCAACGTCAAATTGATACCGACATTGGTAGAAGAGCTGGTAGGCCAGCTCCTCCGCACCAGTCCCTTCTCTTCTTTGCATGGGCCTGTACTTTTGGCATAAAACTAGCAGGTCTTGACAATGTCTTCAATCCACCTATTCATTTCAAGCTAATACAGAATGTCTTCCAGCCTTCTTAGATCTCTCTATCTCTCTCTATATAAAATAATGTTATTAGTCAGAGTCTAGGGGCCCTTAAACAAGTTTCTACCTGTACTGACAGTTTCCTCATATGCCGGTAAGAGGTTGTTCATAATCTTTTGTATTCATAGTGCTACCTTTGTTTTTTTTTTTAATATGGTTTAGTTTTGTGTTACAGCTCTTATGATTGTTGCCTGAGCTGCACAATACTATACTGACACATCACTATATTTTAGCTCACTTCTGATGGAGCCTCAGGAAAAAATTTCTCCACTCACCGAATCTCTCCAGGTTGGCATTTGATTTGCAAATTACGTCTTGACTTCAAACACACAGAGCCTTTTAGTGATGTCTGAAAGGCATGTTTCTTGAGGCCATTGATCTCAAATGGTCTTTTGTCCAGAGTTGGACAGTGCTAGTCTGCTGATGAACAGGTCTCAAATTTGTTAAGACCATATGCTGTGACCAAACCTGCTGTTTCTGCTCAAAAACGCTGGTTATTGGTGTCTGTTGGTGCCTGGTCCACGCACTGCCAGCCCCCTCTGTTGCTGGTGTTTTCAGAGTACAATGCCCATGCACTCCTTCAATGCCTCACAGTTACTGCAATGAGGTTCTTTGTTTAACTCCTTCAAGAGTTTACTAGCATTTGTATCAGTCTGTTGGATATTTTTGCATGTGAATGCTCTAAAGCAGCTGATTCGGAGAGCTAAATTAGGTACCCGTTTCTGAACTTAGTTTACTGTTTTAAGGAAGTTTGTATTCCTTCTTGGTCTTCTAGGCAGCTGTTTCTGATTGCCTCCTATTGACCATGATTTCTCTATATACCTAGGAATGTTTCTTCTAATAAATACTACAGTTTGCTGTAGCTCTAGTCTTACATTGCCAGTTCTTTCCACAGCTGCTGGCAAGATTAAGTCATGCTCAACCGTCCTGATTGCCTTCTGTGATGAAATGACAGGACCTGTGGATGAGGAGAGAGCAAGGGATTATGTTTACCTTGACTTTAGCAAGGCTTTTGACACTGCCTCCCACGATACTCTTGTATCCAAGGCATGATAATAGGGACTGGGCAGACGGATGGGCAGCTAGAAGGTGGGTGAAACGCTGGTTGGATGACAGGGCTGGGAGGGCAGTGGCTAATGGGTTGTGCTTTACAGACCCTTGCAGTTCTCTACTTGTCCCTGGGGTGTGTCCTATTCAACATCTTCATCGATGGCCCGGAGGAAGACAGGCGATGCAATGCACCCTCAATCAAATTTGCAGATGATAAATGCTTGAGGGCAGGGCTGCTTTTCCTGGGCAGGCTGGAGGAATGGGCCAACAGGAACCCCATAAAATTCAGCAAGGACAAATGCCAAGTCCTGCCCTGGGGAGGAAGAACCCTGGGCACTGGGACACGCTGGGACTGCCTGGCTGGGGAGCAGCCCTGCAGAAAAGGCCACGACAGGCAGCGAGCAGAGCATGTGCATGAATGTGCATCAGCACCTGCGTTGCTCTTCTAACAGACCTCTGCCCATGGAGTGTTTAGTTGAGGTAAATTAGCTAAACATAGCTGTTAAATTAAGTTTTACATCACCTGCCGCGATTCAAGTCCTCTGTAGTAGTAGCATGACTTGCCCTATGAGCTCTGAGTAGTGAGCTCAGCCAGGCTGATTGTATAGTCTTAAACATGAGGGATTTTTTAAAATTACGTGAACTGGGTGTCAGGGTCTTTTTATTTTCACTCTAGCCTCTCAGGATCTTCCCTGTCTTTTTTAAGGGTGTCTGTTGGAGCCCATGCTGCCCCTATATCATTCTGATATGACAAAGAGCACGGTACACTTGTGACATAAACAGGGGGAGGAGGAAGCCATAAATGGGTTAACCTGTATGCCCAGTTCACTGCTAATTATCTTTATGGTAATATCTTTATTGCTGCTTTCTGTCTGTCTTCTGCTGTGACAATGACGCTACTGTGAAGAGCAGTGATTCTGGCATCTGTTTCCAGTTAAATGTTGCAGTATCTCTTGATGACTAGCAGCATGCCTGGCTCAGGACTCTTGCTGGTTTCACAGATCTGCGTACTGTGCTCAGATTGCACCTTCACCCTTATTATGTGACACAAACCTCCCAGAGGAGCATCCTTCCCTCTGCCTCGGTGGCTGTAGCTGTGTCTGCTCTGGTGGGTGGAGCAGACCCAGGCCCTTTCCCTGCCCCTGAGGGCTGGGGCACTGCATGGCTCACATCCATACACCTCAACTCGCTTCTGTCCCAGACTAGGGTCGTCTGACTCAAACTGCCTCTCCTGAGCTTGCGCTGTCCCTTGGATTTTCTGGGAAGGGAGTAGTCGGCTCAGGCAAAACGTCTGGTGGGTACTTTGCCACCAGTGAAGCAGTGAGGGGCAAAACAGTATTTCACAGCTGCTGCCACAGTGAGGTGACTGGATGGCATGTTGGCAAGGGCTGGTGTCGGGCAATTTGGCATCAACCGCTGATTTCCAGAGAAGGGCAAACACTACTGCATCTGGGAGGGGAATCAAGATCAATGGCATTTGGTCTGTGGTTGGGCCCAAAAGCCCCTCGATTTTCTGCTTACCCCTTGGAAACACCAGGAGGGGAATCCTGCAACCAAGGCGCTTTTTTTTTTTCCCCCTAAATCAAATAACTTACTTGAAAAAGAAATTTCTCTTAACTAAGTGAGAAACTTGGGGTCTGGCACTCGTTTAATGTTGAGGCGGATTTATTCCTCCAGCATTGCAGAGGGCTCTCAGGGTGGGCACGCGCTGTGTTTGCAGTCTGGGGATGCAAACCAGAGAGCAGGGACCAGCTCACGAGGAGGTCGCGGGCTGTGGTGCATTTCTGAGTGTTTTGCATCCACTTGAGGGCACCATGGTATTGCTGATAGCGGAGCTTTTGCTAACTGCATGGTAGGCTGTTCCCTGCATTTTAAAGGAATCTTTTAGAAAAAGACCCCAGTTATTTAATTTCTTTAAAACCCCCACCATCTTCTGAGAGCGTCTCTTTCTGTTTTATCTTCCCCCGGATTATTGGCATTGAGCCCTAGCACACAACACCCTCTGTTATGGTACACATCTTATACCAACCCTTTCAGTTACTCCTAACAGGGAGATGAGCTTTGTGGATCAATAGACTCAAATGGAGAGAAAATAAGGAGTGATTTAGCTCTGAGTTCTTGTGAGATGTGACCTTTGCTTGAAGAGTCAGAGCTGTGACAGCTCCTTGATTTGAGAAGGGCCTGAAAGCCAAAGACAGACACTGTACCCAGCTTCACGGGTGGGCTGGGCATGCAGCCCCCGCACCGTCCGTCCAGCAGGCAAAGCCTCCTCCACTGAGATGCTGAACTCCTTCTTCCTTCCCTTCTCCCTTCCATGCCTGCTTCCCATCCTTCCTCTCCCTTCACACACTGCTTTAATCTCAGCCTCCGACATTTCCAGCTGCAACCAGGCTAACGCAGTCACATTTTTTATCACCCTTTGCAACATCCCCTGCAGGCGGTGGCAAGTCCAGATTTGAGTGCAGCTGCATTCGCTCAGCAAAGAGTCCCATAAGCAAGAAGGTCACCTTCATGTGCCTGAGTGGGTCCGCTGGGTATCGCACAGGCTCCCGAGAGCAAGAGAGGCCAAGCAAGCCCCAGGGCTGAAGCGGCTTTGAGTCACCTTGTGTCCACTCAAAGATGCGGCATCTTGGCTTTGTCACTCGAAGGAGAGCGATGCCGACAGTGGCTGATGCATGGTTACTGTCTGGTTTTAGGGGGGTTCCAATTTTGGCAGAGAGGGTTGACCGAGGGTCTGACTAAACTGGAAAAGGCAAAAGGGTGATCTGCTCCTGCTACGGACAATTGCTAACCATGCAGGAGCGCTTCAAAGCACTGTGGGTTAGTACCCAGGTTACTTCCCAAGGGGTACTTTGAATTTAAGCTTATTACCTCAGAGGAATAAAGAGGAGGAGGTGTGTGCTTCTCTGTGAATGCTGTGGGCCTTGGAGTTGTGCCCCAAAACTGTTTCTATTTGTATTTCAGAGGCTGCACCGCTTCAGGCTTGTCAGCGCAACAGCGGGCTCCCAAATGCATAAAGCTTCAGTAGGAGAGATCTGTCCTACAAAGCCAGAAAGCGCATGAGTAGATTTAACGCAGGGCTTGGCCTGGGACTCTGAAGGGTCCCGCTGGGCAGGGCACCAGGTGAAGAACCAGGAAAAATGGTTTTGAGTCTCAAATCTAGCGCCAGGTTGTGTGACAAACCACGAGGCCTCTCTGAGCCTCAGCTTCATTACTGCACACTGCACTTAATTATGCTCAAATTTAAAGGCCTAAAATGCAAGGGTGACATTGCTGTCTAGATTTGCTTTTGTTATTTATGGCCTCGTTGAGGACCTTATCTTTCTCAGTGACTCATCTCTTCCAGAGCTCCTCTGCAAGAGGTGAAATTTCACCCGGGATGAAGGGCTTTAGGCAGGCTGGCATTGGTCTAAAGAGCGGGAAAGACGAATGCCTCTTGTCACTGAGTCAGCTGCTTGCTAACCAAATATTTATATCTCTGAGATTTTAGCATTGTTGAACGAGGTTGGTGGTCAGGCTGTGAGAGTTGGGACCACCAGCCATTCTGGTGAGCTTATGCCAGCCAGGGGTGAGGTGCAGCCACGTTCTCCACAGAGGCTGCAAAGTGGACAATGGCTGATCTTTATTAACTGTTTGGAGAAGAAATATCGATAGAAATAATTCCCTGGCTTTCCACGGGGAGAATCCGTATGTCTCCCCATCTCAGAGCTGTCGCAGTGGAGAGCTGCGTGGGGGTCCCCCACCGTCCCGGCCAGCCCGTGGTACCTGGGCTGTCCCTTGCTTCACATACTCTGAGTCCACGAGTGGTTTGAAAGCCCAGGGATCAATGCCACCAGTCGTTGTGTCTGTTGTCCCTTTCCTCTGTGAGGCCGGCTAATCAACCAGTTTTCTGCAAAGAACTCAGAACTATGAACTGTGAATGCTGACACCAGGAACATTGCTGAATCACCCTTTTAATGCAGCTTGGTATAGGTGTCAGAAGAAAATGGTTCCTGCTCACCAGCGTCTGAGATGAGTATTTAACAGGCACCTGCACAGTTAAAAAGGCATTGAGAAATAAGCTTGACTGTATGCTTTTGTGGGGTGTTTCTACCACTTTCAGAGGCCTGTAGGCTCTCCTCCGGTTGCCTATGAACCCTGCAGTCTCCCTTCCCCTAGGTAGCTCAGCTCTGCTTCTCTGTCTTCAGCTCCTTTCCCATCCTGCCCAATTGCTCCACCCATGCCACGAGGACCTGCAAATCCCTCTCGCTCCTTGTTTTCTTTTGCGTATATCCATTAGCTTGGCAGCCTCTAGCACCCCTATGCCACATCTTCTCCTTTGCACATTTTTCACGTAAGTTCTTACTTTATTGCAGGTGGTCCTCCTCGCCACCGTCTCTGATGTGGTAAGATACAGATCCTGTTTGTGTCGCTGCAGCGTGGTCATTGCAAACCTGCTTTGTGTTTCTAGCTGTACTTTCTAGGGCAGCGCTGCCCAAAATAACCTTTGCATCGCTATTTTCATTTTCACATGGAAATCCTGTTCATTCTAACTGACTGAAGTGTATACATGCAGTGCAAGACAGAGGTGAAGATGTGAAGAACTTGGTCAATAAATATAGCTGGGGATGCATGGCATTTTTTTTTTTTTTTTCCTGCCTTATGTTGCATATGCTAAAACCTGATTAAAGAGGGCCTGCTTATGCTTAAATAAAAGTGCATGTAAATGATGATTTTTCTTTCTCTAAAAAACCCATTGGTGTCTGCAAAATTCACTTTAAAGCACTGGTTTGACAGGGTGAAATAAAGACAAAATCAAAACAATCCTACTTGAGGCTGGGTGTCAAATGGTACTCGCTGCGTAGTGGCTTTCTACCGTAAACATAGTCATGTCAGACCAGAGATTAGCGTTTTCCATTAATTTTACTTGTTGCATAAACAAGATGGGATTATGTGTATTTTTGCTTTTGGAACAGCATATTGAGCACGCACACGCTGCTGCTGGATCCCAATTAAAGGTTAACTACAGTCAGCCCTCATATTGGTCTCTTATCAGTTGTGTTCTACCTGTGAAGTCAACCTGCATATAATTCTCTGTCCTTGGGTTTTGCAATTACATCTGAGTAGTTTGGTTTACCTTTAAGACAGTTAGAGTGAAAATAAATAATAGACTCATGGAGATCATTATCAGATTAAAAGTCGCTGGGTTCATGCATGTAAGTACCAGGGGTGTGGTCAACATCCTGTCCATAGCTAATCCCTCTGCATGTTCAGGGACTCAGAAGCGTTCCTGGAGTTGTCAAATGATGGAGTGAGAAAAAAAAAGTATTGGAAATAGAGTGACAATGCAAAGCTTCATAGTACTCTATAAAACAGAGAAGTATTTTTCCATCACTGCTGCTCTTGCTGTTTCTGTTACCATCAATCGCAACTGTTACACGTGATACACGCCCCTGAGGGTCTATCCCAGCAAGCATCTCAGGAATAATGATACACGGTAATCCAGGTTAATCTGGCTTCTGTTTTTACTTTCACATTTAGAAATATGTTCTGTGTTTTTTGATAGAAATGGGCTAGGATGCACCTGTAAGTTGCTAGACCATGTTTACTTCTTATATGGATTTGTTTTGTGATGGCTGCAAAGAAGGTCAAGGTCCAGTTGTTTTACTTGCTCTACAAACACCCAGCGACAAACAAGCACACAAAACGGAAGGTGGGAAAGAAAGGGCTAGCAGAGAACATTTGATTATAAAGGAAGTTAATGCACATTTTGCTGTATCTTCACGTCGTCGTTTCTTTTAGCATTTCTGAATCGTATCAGCTATGTGCAGCAAACGCACATCCAAACCCAACCACCTGTTGTGTGGTTTCTTGTGGACATCAGTGNACAAAACGGAAGGTGGGAAAGAAAGGGCTAGCAGAGAACATTTGATTATAAAGGAAGTTAATGCACATTTTGCTGTATCTTCACGTCGTCGTTTCTTTTAGCATTTCTGAATCGTATCAGCTATGTGCAGCAAACGCACATCCAAACCCAACCACCTGTTGTGTCGTTTCTTGTGGACATCAGTGCTAGAAATGCTTTATTTGCAGGGAAGAATTATTTCGCTGTTAGAAAAGAAAATTAAAGGGAAAAAAATATCTTCCTGCGTTCCTGTTTTTATCTTCCTTCAGATTAAAACTTTCATAGTAAACTCCTAGCTCAGGCAGTGAAGTGTTAATTTCTTTAATAAAAAATAACAAAGGAAAACAAAACCCAGTAACAATATTTTTTTTCCAAGAACTCTCTTGTGTTTGCTTGCTTAGTTTGCTTCCTCGGTTCTTCTCTTTTTCTAAACACCTCTGTCTGTTGAGATTTTGGTGGCGGGATTTAGTATGTAACAGAATGCGCAAAGACCTTGCTTTTAATCTCGCCCTTATCCTTTTCAACACCAAAATGGTTGCGTGACCATGTGGCATCTGAATCATTTTCATGGGTTTACTGTAAATGGCAGAGGTGTAATAAAACGAACTGGAGCACTTCGGTGCTACTGCACTGGGGAAGTCATACAATCATAGAATCATAGAATGGTAGGGGTTGGAAGGGACCTCTAGAGATCATCTAGTCCAACCCCCCTGC